>JAXIVJ010010956.1:32500-45322 GCA_036785665.1 Chirona hameri | reverse complement strand
CCTTGTTGACTGTCGTGATTGTACCTAAATATCCATCTGCAGACCATCACGCAGGTTGAGGTAGGAAATCCTCATTCGTCTGAAATCCAATGCTGATTTTTTTTCAGTGCTGTAAATTCTGACAATTATATGGCTGCGGCTAGTAATCGTATATATTAATGTCAATAGTTTTATAGGTATTTATTGTGAACATAAAATCTTGTGGGAGGTTATACGATAGTATGAATTAAGGAGGCTAACTTTTGAGAGATTGATGTGATCCAAGATTGTAATCAATGTTGGCTCATGAGCCATGAATGCATTGTTCTTTCACCTTGTAATCCGATGGGATCCTTAAAAACGTGCTTGAATTATGTTGTGGGATCCACTGGGATCATAGAACCAACCTTATATTTTTGCCGTGGGATCCACTAGATCATAGATTGAGATTAGACTAGATCATCATAGATCCACTAGATCATGATCATTGTAGTTGTGTTGGCTCATTGTAATTTTATCTGAGTGGGAATTACCAAACTAAAGAATACAGTAAGAAATAGGTTTGTATTTGGAAAGGCAAGATGAGACAAATGTGAAAAAGGAAAGGAATCGACCTTTTGTTCGTATAAGCTCTGATAACAGTTCTTGTTAGGTACCTCTTCGTTACACTTTAATACTTCAACTTTTCAAACAGCCCTGCTTTGGTACATTGGTACATTGGTACGTTTTACAGTTTCCTTTCACTCCAACTCAGCGGTCATTCTGCCGACCGACCTGTACCCCTGCTAACGTTTCATTGCCAGACAAACCACCAGTCAACCGCGTGCCCGCTGCGAGGCAAAAGTCAACGTAATTAAGTCACAATCGTCGCAGACAAGCAAGGGAAGACGCTACTAAATTGTTGGCCGTCACAGTAGTTTTGCCGTGAGATCCACTGGATCATAGATCTAACATTGTAGTTTTGCCGTGAGATCCACTGGATCATAGATCTAACATTGTAATTTTGCCGTGGGATCCACTGGGATCATAGATAAAACATTGTATTTTCGCCGTGGGATCCACTGGGATCATTGATCTTTCTCTGGGATCATAGATACTTCTCTTGGATCCATGCACATGTCTGCCTTCAGCCGTATATTGGGTCTATGAAGCACTCCCAAGGACCACCTGGAGGCCATTCAGAATACTTGGCAATACAGTTTCCATAGAACGTTGCACAAACAATGACTACTATTGGTTAGATTGGAGAATGGCAGTGCTGACAAGATCACTTTCCGGAAGTTAGTGTTTAATATGCATCTATAACATTCTGGACACAACTTATCCAATATCAGTTCCTCGAATAGCAAGTTCGAAGGAAGATTACTTTACACCATGCTTAACTTCTCCCAGGCTTCCGGGTTAATGGTATTTTAATCAATTTTAATGAACCGTTGATGTAATCCACACTAGTAATTACTATTCATTGATGAAAAGTCGAATGTTCCATGTAAACCAGGTCTTAACCCGCGCCCCGCTGGGGAATTGAGCCAAATACGCCCGCTACACTATGGGCCAGGAGCCCGATCTAACCCGGCATAATTGATTATTGACCTCAGGTGGACTTTTTCAGTCTCAGATCATTGGCGCTTGGAGCAAGTATTATGAATTTGTAAATCATTGCGTACCCAAATACTTTCCAAATTTCAAAATACTACCGTCACTACCGTCACTAAACTAGTACCGTACAATCCCCACTCGAAAACGCACGTTAAAAGAAACAGTTCACCTTGACAAAAATATAAGAAATGATTGAGAGAAGCTAGAAATGAATTATCATGTTACTAATAAGCCATAAACATGTATATGAACGCGGACAAAAACAAATTATAATGTCAGTTATTTGGCTCCAATTCAGCTGTTTTCCTCTGAGAATGTAGTGAATTAATGCGAAATCACGCGCGTGACGTATAATTTCACTAAGAATATTGCTGAGAAAGGTGTTTATAGGCGATTTTAGCGATATATCTCTCAAAGTTAATTCGTGCAATGAAGGGAATATGCTACTGAAACAGCATGTTTTTGTCCAGCGCTATATATTTCAATGTTTATAATACTTATTCCCAAGCTATACGTCATAATCATACGTCAAATCAGCCAATCAGCGCTAGGCGTCACAAAAGGATACTCATCAAACCTCTACGACTCCGGTAAGTTAATTTTAATTAATTAAGGGGTTTCTATGGAAATGTGAAAACTTCTCAAGTCCATTTTCGACCATGGACTGCAACTTGGCTATCTCAACTCAAACCCCATGTTAAAGGTGAGCTGTTTCCTTTTAGCGCAGCTCGGCGCTCACTGCTGCTCACAGAATCGCCACCATCTCTGCATTGTCAGCAGTCGCTCCTTGGTGTGGTCCAGTAGGCTTTGATGTCGGGCCTCAGCGTGGGTGGCCGCACGATCATTACATTACATTACATTACATTGCATTACATTGCATGGCATGGCATGGCATGGCATGGCATGGCCATGGCATGGCATGGCATGGCATGGCATTGCATGGCATTGCATGGCATTGCATGGCATTGCATGGCATTGCATGGCATTGCATGGCATTGCATGGCATTGCATGGCATTGCATGGCATTGCATGGCATTGCATGGCATTGCATGGCATTGCATGGCATTGCATGGCATTGCATGGCATTGCATGGCATTGCATGGCATTGCATGGCATTGCATGGCATTGCATGGCATTGCATGCATTGCATGGCATTGCATGGCATTGCATGGCATTGCATGGCATTGCATGGCATTGCATGGCATTGCATGGCATTGCATGGCATTGCATGGCATTGCATGGCATTGCATGGCATTGCATGGCATTGCATGGCATTGCATGGCATTGCATGGCATTGCATGGCATTGCATGGCATTGCATGGCATTGCATGGCATTGCATGGCATTGCATGACATTGCATGGCATTGCATGGCATTGCATGGCATTGCATGGCATTGCATGGCATTGCATGGCATTGCATGGCATTGCATGGCATTGCATGGCATTGCATGGCATTGCATGGCATTGCATGGCATTGCATGGCATTGCATGGCATTGCATGGCATTGCATGGCATTGCATGGCATAAATCATACAATCACTCCTCATGGGTGCAGTGGCAGGTTGGGGCAGGAAATTGGACTTGCCACAGCAAGCCGAACCATTGAGGGTCACAACCATGCTCGTATGTCGTGTTATCGTGTGCTATCCATTAGATCGGCACTATCGAAGTAGTTGCATTCAAGTTTGTGTCGACATTTCTGTTATGTCAACACAAATTGTCATTAAAAGCACGAAATACCCTACTTTAGTTTTAATTTAGATTTCACAGTGTAGCCAAGGTTCCATTTTAACCTGAAAACATGAACATTGCAAGATTCTTGCTTTATCCCATTCGTCATTACATCTTAAACATACATCGATTTCGAGAGCCGCGGTCTCTTCTTCGTCCGTGTTTCGGTGCCATTTATACCTCCACGTGTGATTGCACTAAACAAACTCTTGCCATATTCTTAATCCACGGTCTATTCTGAACATACTCATGTATGTTACATATTTAAATGAAAAAATCACTCCGACCGATTATGCCGGGCTAGATCGGGCTCCTGGCCCATAGTGCGCTGGGGAGGGGGCATATTCTGCCCCTCCCCTCGTTATCTTCCGAACCAATAACTGCAGCGAGACGCGCAAGGACCAATCGAAATCTAGCAATCAGGCGCATCTAAAGCATACGCTAAATTGTCAAAATATGGTCACATGTCAAATCACGGTCAGGTGAAAGGTCAAAATCGAGGTATTTGAGATGATGAGCCATACTATTCAAAGACTTAGATTCCAACTATTATCACACAAAATGCTCTCAGAGGTATCTACCGCATAAGCGAAAGTGCGATTGTAAGCAAAGGTCATGGCCAAGGTCAGGTCACAAAAGGTCACTATTGGCAAGAGGTCTACGAAAGTCATACGACACATGTTTAATGGGTTATTTTAAACGTATAATTCGATAGTGGTACCCATTTTCATAATATGACCCCATAGAATGGCCCTTAGTTGAAGTTCAGGTCAAGGTCAGGTCGATAAGGTCAAAATTTTGAAATGAATTATTATTAACAAAAGGCATGTATCTAGATCAAATTTGCCTCAGAAATACAGTGGTGGCATTTATTTGTCTGTATCTGGTCACTAAACGCCATAAAATGTAACTAAAAAAATGACGTCATGAGTTACTCATACTTAGGGAGCCATAAGTCAGTCACAAATAAAGAAGATATTGCTTTGAAATTTGGTGTGAGTATCGTTCATACTTGGTTCTCCAACATAAATACCGTTTTATTAATATCTTTGAAATTTTGATTTTGTGGGAATTTTTTTCCGAAAACAAAACATTTTGTTTTATTTTTGGGGTTCAAAAACTCAAAGTTCTGAAAATCCGAGATAGTCCTTTTGAAGACAATTTCATTTTATTTCTTTTGACGTTTTGTATTATACATTTTCTTAAAAACTCTATTTTCTACGATTTTCAAACATTTATCGCTTTTCCTAAACAAAATGGCATGACATGACGTCATTGAAACTCATCTCCCACACTACTCTACAATTTCATTGACATTTGAGAGAAGGCGTAGAATTGATGCAGTATCAGGTACTAAAAGTGTTATGCCGATATCTATCATACTTTACAAGTTATGAGAAAATACTGGAGGGGGAGATTCTGCACCCCCGCCGCCAGTGCAGTGGGGCACGGGTTAACCCGCGCCGTGCCGGTGCTCGGCACCACCTTCGCAGTGCCGGGAGGGGGTGGGGGGCGTTTCGACGCCCCCTCTCTAACTCGGTTCCTATGAAGCATAGACAAAAACAGAAAGCACCGTTCGAAAGCTCATCAAAATGCATTTTGAAACTATTTAGGTCATCTTTTTCTCAGGTCAATATTTAGGTCACCAGAGGTCAAGGGTCAGATTTTCAAGTTTTATGACTTCGCTCCAGAAATCCCCAGATATCACAGGAACTATGATAGCTAGGAACAAACGGGAAAAGGAAATGGAAAGCTCTTGAAAAATGCAATCGCTTAAGTGTCCCTCATATTTTAGCTCAGGTGACGTCGATGAAGGTGAATGAAGTTTTAGGCTCCAGAGCTCATCAAATGTCAAAAATATTTTTTTTTTAGCAAAACAGTTTTCACAAATATATTTTTACCTAACAAAGATAAGGAAATAATGTTGACGCCATCGTGTTTGTCCTCGTCAAGGCGCTTTGTATCATATGCATAATTACCAGGTTAGGTCAACTTTGAAATTTGACCTCAGGTCAAGGTCAAGTGGTGACCCAGTTATGTCATGTTGCACATTATGAGACGTTCCTCGACGAGACAAACACATTGGTGCCAGTTTCACTTATCTATCTTAATGTTGTCAAGAGTTATTGGCAAAAACGTGTTGGTGACCTCGGGTAACCTCATCTGACCCTGTAGGGGTCACTGAACAAACATTGTACCTGGAACTTCAATAATGGCCTATGATAACATGACCCAGAAGGAATTGGGCTGATATAATTCGTATCCTCAGAATAGGAAGCATTTGATTATTTCCCATTGACTTATAATGGGGAGGTCACGAAATTGACCCGACCTCAGGTCACCGATATACAACAAAAAAATCCCGAGGATCCCGAGGGTCAAGAGGTCGCCTGTCCTGAGCTGGCAGATATGTAATATTGGAGACTGAATAACAGTGTTCATCACATCAGCCCAAATAGCTCAGTCGGTATAGCTGTCTACTCCTAGCGTTTTCGTAGATTGGTCGTGGGTTCAAAACGTGCTGGCACCAGGCGCTTTTACGTGTATTTCTTTCTTAATCAAACCACGTGTCATGTGCAATGCAGAACCCGAAATTACGAATGCAAACGTCCACCTGATCATTCTACACGAAAGAGCAGACAAATGCAGTGGGCCTTGCACTGATATGTTCGCATCACGCCACTCCGTCCTTCACGCTCCACAAACACACCCGGGCGGGTTTGCATCCATTAGGTTAGCGACGATATCTGCGACGACAGTATTTAAAACCTTAGGTCTATGACGCATCGCCAGGTGTGTAGCTGATAGAGCATCTGACTGGCTACGTGTTTAAATTAGACCTTGATCTTGAGGTCAGGTCAAAATATCGACAATTTATTTTTTGGACCCATGCAAATTTCTCAATCGTCGCAAGCGACACGACGGATAGCCATTTCCGAGACATCTGTGACGACGGTATCGTCAACTTGAGATACAAATATTCGTCTTAAAGTATAGCCCGGCAGTGTTCTATCAATTCCACACTTATCGATGCTTCACAGACCTATGGTTTTCTTAAAGCTGGTCATCACAGACATCGTCGCTAACTTGACATTCTAGGTCTGCGTATATTTCCAACCACGGTCCGCCACACAGCCTTGCCACACATGCCCATTGTTACTCCCCCGATCGGTCTGTGTGGGTCAGACCAGGACGGAGCGGTGCAGATTCCTCCAAGTATCGGCCGGCGCCGGGCGAGCTGTCAAACCGGTCCGGCTCGGCCTCGGTGCGGGATTTAGCCAGCTATCGTGTTGCCTACCGTGGGAGACCCAGAGCTAGGGAAGATCATGGATATAAACATAATAATATAAATATGGATATAAGCCCGCCCGTGTGTGTTGGTGGAGCGTGAAGTACGGAGCGGCGTGATGCGAACATAGCAGTGCGAGGCGCACTGCATTTGTTTGCTTTTTCGCGTAGAATCATCAGGTTATGTTTCACGTTTGCATTTGTAATTTCGGGGTTCTGCATTACACATGACAAGTGACATGATAAACAAAGAAATCCACATAA
Source organism: Chirona hameri (assembly GCA_036785665.1). Taxonomy (NCBI): domain Eukaryota; kingdom Metazoa; phylum Arthropoda; class Thecostraca; order Balanomorpha; family Balanidae; genus Chirona; species Chirona hameri. The sequence continues at coordinate 38,461 of JAXIVJ010010956.1, read as the reverse complement.
AAGCGTCTGGTGCCAGCGCGGTTCGAACCCACGACCAAGCTACGAATACGCTGGGAGTCGACAGCTACACCGACAGAGCTATTTGGGCTGATGTGATGAATACTGTTATTCAGTCGCCAATGTTGGATCTCTGCCAGCTCTGGATAGCTGACCCCTTGACCCTCGAGACAGACGGCCCTGACCACCTCCCGAGTCGCGGCGCATTCCATTCCGACACCACCCCGCACTCCCTCCCTCCCCCTCCCCAAGTCATGCACCTGCCAGACAGACACAATGGGTACCAGCCTACGGTGGGGAAACCATCTTGGTGTGCCTATCGCGAAGGTAGCGCCACGTGGTCGCAAGGGAAGATCCACGTGGTGGCAAGAGTAGACCGACTGTACAGTCGGTCTACTAATGATCTTCCCTACCTCTGGGTCTCCCATAGTAGGCAAAACGATAGCTGGCTGAATCCCGCACCGAGACAGGGCCGGACCGTTTTGACAGCTCGCCGGTGCCGGCCGATACTTGGCGGAATATGCACCACTCCGTCCTGGCCCGACCCGACCAGGCGGCCGATCGGGAAATAATTATGCGCATGTGTGGCGAGGCTGTGTGTCGGACCGTGGTTGGAAATATACGAAAACCTAGAATGCTAGACAAGTTAGCGACGACGTCTGTGATGACCAGTTTTAAGAAAACCATAGGTCTGTAAAACATCGCTAAGTGTGCAATTGATAGAACACTGCACGGGCTATAGTTCAAGACGAATATTTTCATCTCAAGTTGACCGATACCGTTGTTACAGATGGCATCTCGGAAATGAATATTCAGTTCGGAAATGGCTATCCGTCGTGTCGATTGCGACGATTGAAAATTTTGCATTGCGCCAAAAAATAAAGTGTCGAGATTTTGACCTGATTTCAAGGTCAAGGTCAAATGTAAACACATAGCCAGTCAGATGCTCTATCAGCTGCACAACTGGCGATGCTTCATAGACCTATGGTGTTAAATCTTTTCGTCGCAGGTATCGCAAATGTCGTCGCAGATATCGTCGCTAACTTAATGGATATAAACCCGCCCGGGTGTGTTGGCGGAGCGTGAAGTACGGAGCGGCCGTGATGCGAACATAATAGTGCGAGGCGCACTGCATTTGTTTGCTTTTTCGCGTAAAATCATCAGGTGGAAGTTTGCATTCGTAATTTCGGGGTTCTGCATTGCACATGATACGTGGATGATTAATAAATAAATCCACGTAAAAGCGCTTAATGCCAGCGCGGTTCGAACCCACAACCAAACTACTAATACGCTGGGAGTCGACAGCTATACCGACTGAGCTATTTGGGCCGATGCACAGTGGTGAATTTTGCGATTTAGCCCGCATAAAGTCCTGAAGCATGAGTTTCGGAATCCCTTTTTTTCCGATGCCAATTGGAAATTGTCTGCATTTTTCCCAAATCGCCATCGTTTATCGATTTGAAAGCCTTATGACACTGAAAATTGCGGTCAAAGTGGCGTCTTCCGCACAGAGCCAGTGAGCTGGCAGAATGTGTGATGTTATAAAACGTGAAAATACGGTACAATTGGAACCCGTCAGCTCAAATAAGTTTAGAACAACGAGCAGAGACTTCATTGTATCTATTTCAGGGCTTATAACTTCCCGGATTACAAAGCTCCGGTTTGGTCGACTTCGCATATCACAAATAAATATCGTTGGATTTTTTTGCATTTTGAAGTAGAAAATCAACAATGAAGGTAACGCTAGGGAGACACTAAACCTATACAGCAATACAAGGCACTTCGAGTTACTTCGGATACAATGTGTTGCTCTTTCCACCTTCGCCACCTTGCTCGTTATAGACGCTCAAACATGGCCAATTTGGAAAAAAATAGTTGCATACATGATGGTGCCGTTAGTGTCGTATTTTGAACCAATGCAATGCATTGCTTTGCACCTGTCACCATAATTTCTACCATTACATCATTGCAATGATGTAATGGTAGAAAACAAAAACAAAAACGAAAAATTTGCTTTCAGCGCTCAAAAGTACCCTAGGGTACGTTTTGGGTGTCGTAAGCGACCACGGTGAATTAATGTGGAAGGGAAAATTTCAGGCTCATATGGCCTCATATGGCCTCATATTTCAGGCTCACCGTGGTCGGCCTGATGCTCCAAAAAACATAAAATGCCACGAGTTTTCAAAATTAGCATTGCTTAGGGGCATTTGTTAACGCAAACTCGCTTTCAGTGCCCAAAAGTACCTCAGGGTACGTTTTGGGTGCCGTAAGCGACCCCCGTGAATGTATGCGGGCTAAATCGCCAAATTCACCACTGTGCGATGTGATGAACATGTTATTCAGTGTCCAATGTTGGATCTCTGCCAGCTCAGGATAGGTAACCCCTTGACCCTCGAGACAGACGGCCCTAACCACCACCCGGGTCGCAGTGCATTCCATTCCGACACCACCCCGCACTCACTCCCTCCCCCTCCCCATGTCACGCACCTGCCAGACAGATACAATGGGTATATACATACGGTGGGGAAACCACCTTTTTGTGCCTATATCGCGATCATAGCGCCACGTGGTGGCAAGGGAAGATCATTAGTAGATCGACTGTACAAGAAGATCTTACAACCGGTCTGTATTTCCCGACATAATGTCAAGCACAAAAAGATCAGAGCTGAGTCTCAGTCTGGTTTCGGGACTCGTGTCAATTTTATGTCAACACTTCTACTACAGAGAACCCGCCGTCTCAACTCAAGTCTCAACTACAGTACTGCTACCCTACTGAGAGGGCAGTGGTTTGATCTCGCTGACATGCATTTAAGGCAAGCTGGCCGCGAGGTTTACTCTGGGTTAACATGTGTCCGTTCAGGTTTCGCCCGGGACGGCGGCATGGGGTATTCGTGACTCGGGATTCGGCATTCCGTTAGTTCCAAGAATTGCTAGCCGGTGCTATCTATAATTATAGTGCTGGTCGTCCGACTTTAAAGTCATTTTATGTCCTGGTTCGTCAAGAGTCATTATTAACTTTTCATAATGAGAATATTTGAAAGACATACCTTCACGTTGATGCATGAATGACACGAACGCATAGATGCATAATTGTATTATCTTGGGTCCAAAATAGCCGGCGCATGCAACTTCACAAGGCTTACAATGTGACACAGAGCTGATTTGGTAACGTCATCGTTTAATCACCAGGGGATTAATGAGGGAACAGCATGGGCTTAGCAACACTGGAATTACCTATTTTCTCATCCGCGTATAGTGCGTAATTCTACGGCCGAAAATGTCTCTGCACTGTGCTGCACCGCACCACACCGCACCGCACCGCACCACACCGCACCGCACCGCACCGCACCGCACCGCACCGCACCACACCGCACCGCACCGCACCGCACCTCGCCGCACCGCACCGCACCTCGCCGCACCGCACCGCACCGCACCGCACCGCACCGCACCGCACCGCACCGTGCCGCACCGCACCGCACCGCACCGCACTGCACCGCACCGCACCGCACCGCACCGCACCGCACCGCACCGCACCGCACCGCACCGCACCGCACCTCGCCGCACCGCACCGCACTGCACCGCACCGCACCGCACCGCACCGCACCGCACCGCACCGCACCGCACCGCACCGCACCGCACCGCACCGCACTGCACCACCGCCCATTCTCTCTCTTCCATCTGATGACGGCGGGCCATAGGGTCGCCGGTGCCCGAATGGCCCATAAATACGTCATGATTGGCTAGTTCGGATACTAAAGCCAAGCGGGCGACTCGATTAGCCCTGCAGTGGCTGGTGACAGTATGCGGCCGGGCGGAAATGGCCCCGTCCGGCGGCCCCCGTCACGATATGACCGGCGGACAGAGATGGCGCGAGGCCGCCGGCTGACCCTTCGCGAACCGATTCGGTGTTACGGCCGCGTCAGGGTTTGTGAAACGTGTGCTTTGTGTGCCGTGGAATTAGGAGGTAAAATGTTTCGGAGAGGGTAAGGGTGGTAGGAGGAAAACTGTGGATGATAAGCTGCGGAGATTTAGAACGTGGCGGGTGTATTGGTGTGGCTCAGGCATGGGTGTACTCCGCTCCTTCAACATTGGTAAAAAGTGTGACAACCGCGAGCAACTTCCAGCATCTTGGCCGTGTTTATCGGATCTGCTCATAAGCTATATTTGGCTATCAGCTAGTATTGACCAATCAGTCTTGAGCAAGCTCGCCGGTGATTGGTCAGGTTGTGATGACGTGAAACTGGGGGAGAATCATTTGTTTACATTTCAACGGGTTCGCCATATTGGTTCGCTGGCAATGTACGGGCGTGTGTGCGTATGCATTTTTATGCATTTACTTAGTTTTATGAAGCGTAAGACAATATGTTAATATGTGACAATATGGTGTATATTAAAGTTGAAATAATAATTGTATCGGTCGACATAGCAGTATTTTCCCAGAATACCTCATAAACTTAAAATTTACACCCAAATCTGTGCGTTCTTTGCTGAGGACATCTACGAAAATTGTCGACATAAGAGGCTGTAGGAGTAGGTTAGCAATATTTTGGTATTTTTCAAGGACGTAAACCCATAGATAGTGTCACCTTATATAAATAGACTAGAAAATCCATACCAATGTGACTGATATCGGTATTACTTAGGTTTTGAGACACCATTCTGAGTAGTACCAGTGGCGGCGGATCTTATTTTCGGATGGAGGGGCAAGGAAACCCAGAGGGCCCCCTCGGCAAAAGGGCCCCCTCCCACGGCCAAAGGTCCCCCCACAAAAAAAAAATGCCGCGAAATGGTATCTCCTCGGATTTATGCTACTATATTTTGCAGGGTCTCTAAATGGTCGCAAAAAATGTCCGACAGGCCCATGTTGAAGTCTCATGCCTTCTTAGGGCCCCCTCATGGCCTACCAAGGGTCCCCCTCAGGCCGACTGAGGGCCTTCTGTCGGCCTTAGAAGGCCCATCAGGCTGGTTGGGGCACATCGGGGCCCTGGACCATTGTTTCGGTCAAAAGGAAAATCGAACCAACTTCTTGGAGGGTCCCTCTTACAAATGTATGGGGGAGGCAAAATCATATGTTTGCCCCCCCCCCCCCAACTTCTTGAGTGGGCGGGCAGCTACTGTTTGCGTCCTAGACCATTCAACACTACCTGTGACAACATTAAACAAAGCTGCACGTAAACACACAACGAAAGTCTGTGCGAACTTACACAAGCGTGCCAACTCTATGCTCGCTCACCGCTAGTGGGCCCCCAGTCCGTCATTGTGCTGAACGATGGGGTGCTGCCGAATCCCACGTCTGCCCTCTGGAGGGCCGCCACGTCGGCTCAGACCGGACAGTTCTCTGATTTAGCGGGGCGGCCGGTGCCAGTGGCTACCACGTGACGTGTGACGTCATAGTGGGCTGAACGGCACCGAAACAGGGCGGATGCTCCGGGGCTCTGATGGTGATGTCACGGGGTGACCTCGCACTGAAGCACGATTAATTGTTGTTTGAATGTGACTCGTTATTACGACTAGAGTGTTACCTCTGATGACGTCATTGTGTGAATTCAAACAGGACGAACGATCTTTGAGAAACTTCCGCATGCTGAGATCGGTGTGAGCTTGGTCGGCTCGGTTGTCAGTTCTGATGATTCGAAACAGCAGGTTGCACTGATGAGCGTCGGCCGACACCAGCTTGGCGGCAGCTGTGAAAATCAGCGTGGGCCATCAGTACATGACGTCACACATCCTCCTGACGTCACACAGCCAGGACCAATCCGAGAGCAGAATGTGACCCTTGCCATTATGTCAGAAGCTTCGGAATGGGGTTGCCATTCGTGACATTGTAAATGGATTTTTGGCTCCAACAGTGGTAGGATGTGTTGGGAATGGTAATTTTTGGCTCCAACAGTGGTAGGGATGTGTTGGGAATGGTAATTTTTGGCCCCAACAGTGGTAGGATGTGTTGGGAATGGTAATTTTTGG
>JAXIVJ010010956.1:0-27500 GCA_036785665.1 Chirona hameri | reverse complement strand
TTAGGGGGGGGGGGGGGGGAGTTGCAGCGGCTCTCTGCAGTGGCGGCATGTGCTGCTGACCGGGCGAACTGACAGAGGTCTAAATCGGGACGTCCCCCGCTGTGGTACCGGCGCCGCCACGCCCGCACGCCGGAAGCGGTGTCTCGGGTGAGCGTCGGCCCGCGTGGTAGCAATCCGAGCCCTCCCACGGATATTCCAGTTATCCCAACTGGAATGTGTGGCATTCCAGTTATCTGCCCCCCGGTCTCAGTTCAGAGCGAGAGGACATGACGGGGGTTAGTCTGGCGTCTACCGTCTACCGTCTACCGTCTACCGTCTACCGTCTACCGTCTACCGTCTACCGTCTACCGTCTACCGTCTACCGTCTAACGTCTACCGTCTATCGTCTATCGTCTATCGTCTATCTTCTATCGTCTATCGTCTATCGTCTATCGTCTATCGTCTATCGTCTATCGTCTATCGTCTATCGTCTATCGTCTATCGTCTACCGTCTACCGTCTACCGTCAATCGTCTATCGTCTATCGTCTATCGTCTACCGTCTACCGTCTACCGTCTACCAAATTCTGTTACCGTCTTATGTCTCCTGTCTTCTGTCTCCTGTCTCCTGCCACTGTCTACTGTCTACTGTCTACTGTCTACTGTCTCCTGTCTCCTGTCTACTGTCTACTGTCTACTGACTACTGTCTACTGTCTACTGTCTACTGTCTATTGTCTACTGTCTACTGTCTACTGTCTACTGTCTACTGTCTACTGTCTACTGTCTACTGTCTACTGTCTACTGTCTACTGTCTACTGTCTACTGTCTACTGTCTACTGTCTACTGTCTACTGTCTACTGTCTACCATATTCTGTCTACGTCCATTTCTCTACCGTCTACTGCATTCAATCACTAGTTTCTCGCCATTGTTTGCCATTTTATGTCTGTCGTCGGTCGTCTATCTTATGTTTACGATCACCCCCTATTCTTCGCTTGAAGAGGAAACACTTGTCTAAAAATCGCCGACATCACGGCCATTAATAAAGCACTGATAGCTGATGGGACCGGCCTAATCTGCAAGCCATCATTGTTTTCGGCGGTTTGCTACCGATCCTAATCGACTGAACCACAACCCCACGCTGGTGGTGGGGGGAGGGGGGGGGGGGCGAGTGCGATCCATTAAACATGGCGATCGATTGCATGACCGACGGTGGAAGCCATCGAACATATTTTGGCGGTGGTATTTGGGCTTTGCGACTATGCAACTGTCGTCATTTATATTCGGGGTCTATCACGCTTCCCAAGCTAGGGAACCGAATGATCTCGCCAGCAGCCAGGTTTCAACCCAGAATCTATGGATTCCGAACCCAACGCTCTACCAACTGAGCCACCCGAATCCCTCACCATTGGACATGACAGACTGTGGATTGAACAGCGCGCAAGGTCGAACACGATGACATACTGTCGATTGAACAGCGCGTAAGATCGAACACGATGACAGACTGTGGATTGAACAGCGCGTAAGATCGAACAAGATGACATACTGTCGATTGAACAGCGCGTAAGATCGAACACGATGACAGACTGTGGATTGAACAGCGCGTAAGATCGAACACAATGACAGACTGTGGATTGAACAGCGCGTAAGATCGAACACGATGACAGACTGTGGATTGAACAGCGCGTAAGATCGAACACGATGACATACTGTCGATTGAACAGCGCGTAAGATCGAACACGATGACAGACTGTGGATTGAACAGCGCGTAAGATCGAACACAATGACAGACTGTGGATTGAACAGCGCGTAAGATCGAACACGATGACAGACTGTGGATTGAACAGCGCGTAAGATCGAACACGATGACATACTGTCGATTGAACAGCGCGTAAGATCGAACACGATGACAGACTGTGGATTGAACAGCGCGTAAGATCGAACACGATGACAGACTGTGGATTGAACAGCGCGTAAGATCGAACACGATGACAGACTGTCGATGGGACGGTGCTGATACTGATAGTCCCCCCCCCCCCCCCCTCCTCAGCCGTGTCACGCACACCGTTGGCCGGATGTCACACTGTCACACGGTGTTAGGTCCCGCGGCGACGGTGACCGGGGGGACGTCAGTCCTTGTTAGGCGCCTGTCCGGGCTCGGCAGAGTGGCCATCGGTCTGTCCGAGACCATCCCCCACGGAAGGCTACTGGAACACCGTGGACCGATGAAGAGATTTCTATCGCGAGAAAAACGCTTTTAGTGTGGTGGCCTCACTTGTTGGAAAATAGTGAACAATTTTATAATGCGAACAACAGTCGAAAACGAAAATATCGCACGACACTTAAAATAGTATGCTTGAAACAGCCGGCAGCATTAGTCGCTGGCCATTGATCTTCATGAATTGGTTGGAAGAAACATAGAGCCCGCAGTGTTGTATTATCTTGGCATGCGATGATTTAAATAGCCAGCATTGTTAGGCATCGTTACACCAGAACGACAATAGCGCTGATGAAATGCTACGACAATAGCTCTGATGAAATGCACCAGAACGACAATAGCTCTGATGAAATGCTACGACAATAGCTCTGATGAAATGCACCAGAACGACAATAGCTCTGATGAAATGCTATTCTTCGAATCCCGGGTTATTCTCTTAAAAAGAACATGCCCACCAACCACCATTAATCATTCGGGAAATTGGAAACAGCACCGCACGATACATTTCCCACTGAAAGAGATCTGGAAACGAGTGCGACCCAAGCAATCAGCAGTCTGAACGTTCTAGAAAATGACCAGGAGAATGAATTTGTGAGGAATCCGGGCAGCTCAGAGCGTTCCACACCGTGAATTGAATTCCGTGTAGATTGCCAGAGTCGGCACCAACACGAAAGTTTCGGTGCCGACTGCTGACAATACTTTCGGCGGTGTTGGTGGGATGCCGTCTCGTACCTCTCCGATCAGTTCAATTCAGCTCTGTTCAGTTTCTTAAAAATAATTTCACAGAGTATATTAATGTTTGCTCCAAATCGAAATGCATGGTCAGTACACTGGTAGAACAGATACAGATAAAAGGAATTGATTGGCTTAATTGATTTCCATATCAAGTCAACTTCGTTCTGTCAAGAATCACAAAGTGGTTGCAACAAGTAACCGCACAAGCTCGACTCGTGTTCGGAAGCCAGTGATAATTCCAGCAATAGCCAGCCGGGACCATCAAATCAACCATTAAAGAGACCGCTTTTTGATGTTCTGTAAACCAAGAAGCTTACCGAGAACTTTCTACTACTCAGCTGTTCAAAGGATAAACAACAAGGAAGCGAAATTAGACCCATGCTATCAACTTTACCAATAATGTTGTTGACGGTGTAACAGTTTATCATCAGAACAACGCAAACACTCAACATGAGTAACCATCACAGCCGCATGGCTCGTACTACTTATGTATGTACAACCAATCACGTTAGACTGTACCTATGCCAAGGAAGACGGATCCTACATCGTCCGACACAGCTCGATGTCGTCCATTAGGCCCCATTAAAGCGCGAACGCATCACATCAGACCACTAAAGCAGCGTGACCTGAACCGTGGTGAGATCTGACAGTGCTGTCAGATCCTGCATACCCTGCACGTGTAGCCGTTCCTGGTGGTACCACGCGCCCCGCTGACCTCAGCTGACCTCCAGCGAGTTCCCACCATCGGCTTTCGTCAGGGGAGAGTCAGTACAATGAAGCTGCATGGCACCGCAGCACAACAAACCAGCCGCTTAATCAATACCAGGTTCACGCCTCAGTAACCATGACACATACACGCCAGGGAAGTAGAGTTCGTGCTGCCAGATTCATTGCACTCTGGAGGAACGGCTAGAAAATAAATAACAAAGAAAGAGTGACGCTTCCCTGGCCGTGACGGATAGGTAAGGCGTGGAATAACGAAACAGAAATCAACGCATGTTCGTAGCACTGCAAAACCTAGCACGCCCAAGCATAGTTAACGTTCTACATATAGTTCTGAGAGTCAAATATCCTTCAACAACTCGATAAGAGTCAAAGATCCTGTGGTTTTGACCTGTCCGATGCATCACTGCCACCCCTGGCTGTATTCTTGAGGTGTGTGTGTGGTTAGCATAGACATGCTGGTCGCCGTTCCAGCGTCCACGATTTATGTTTACCTTTGACTAGCGCAGATAGGATTATCTCATTGCTATTCACGACATGCAGTGCTGGCAAAGAGACCATCCCCCCTGGGAGTGACCCGGGCCGACGTGTTAAGTACACACACACACAAGCTGAGCTGTGTTTGTCGAAGGCAGGCGGCCCTCGCATTAAAAAGCGAGCAGAGGTATGGAGGATGGACAGATGTAGAGGAGAGTCATATGGGGTCCTCAACCCTCACCAAACGGGTCAGGAGACCCCACTTGGATGGGGTACCTCAGCTCGGAGAGAGGAGGTCCATCGCCCCCGAAAACATATAGGCCACTGCGAAAATGATATATGTACCTACAAGTAGAGAGCAAACCCTTTTGTGAAAACACACGTAGAGATAGAGGGCGTCTACTCCGTGTGCAGAAAAGACCCATCTGCTTAAATAAGAAGGCCTCCCGTGAGGATATAAGTCATATTGTAAATACGATGGCCCTCCGTGCGCAAAGGAGACTCCTTCATAAGCATCGGAGGCCCTTCGTCCCGTTAGACCGGTCATTGCGAACAATATGTCTTTCCGTGTGAAAAGGAGGGCGTTCATGTGCGAAAGAGGCGTTTCCGTGCAAAAAGGAGGCCATTCTGAGCGAAAGAGAGATCCTGCATGTGAAAAGAATCTCTCCGATAAGAAGAGGCAACACAGTGCTGATATAAAACCCGCCTGGTAAGGAAGAGGCCCCTTGCATACGGAGGTCTCGCTGTTAGAAAAGATCCTTTCGAATGGTTAGGAGGTCGTCTGGGAGAAAGGAAATGGCACACGCGGGGCATGCGATCTATGTAGGTCATATTTGGAATGCGATCTATGTAGGTCATATTTGGAATGCGATCTATGTAGGTCATATTTGGAATGCGATATATGTAGGTCATATTTGGAATGCGATATATGTAGGTCATATTTGGAATGCGATATATGTAGGTCATATTTGGAATGCGATCCATGCAGGTCATATTTGGAATATGAGGCATCGGTGATGCATACTTCTAACAACTCCCAATATCATAGGACAAGAAAGGCCATGAACAATCATTTGGTGTAACAATACTTGTGTTCGATATAAATATTGTTAATATCAAATATGCAAACGTGTGATTCGAGTCGTGTACGAGTGTATTATGTGTGTAATGTATATGACATGGCCTACGTGCATGAGTGTAAGTGTGAGTGTTTCGTTTGTTTATTATTCCTACCGTAACGCCCGCTCCCCTGTGGTTGGTAGTGACAACGAAATAATAATAATAATAATAATGTAATGCAGTCGAACTTACTGATACATGTTCTGGGATAAAATACAAATTATCTATTGCCCGGCTAAAAATAATATCATTCCCATCGATCGCGCGATTTACAATCTTATTTAGCACCATCTTTTCTTACAGACATCTTTTCTTACTTTTTTATATCGATGCCCGACCCAATGACTGTAACGGAGAGAGGCTATTTATTTCTTCCATGATGCAATTTCGCTACTGGTCAGCGGGCGGTTGCATCAGTGACACTGTCTTAAAGTACTGATACCGCGGTGTCGTGGCGACCGGTGGTGACCGGGTCAGTGCCCGCGGCGATGGTTGGCCGAGTGGAGTGGGGCGGAGCGGGGCGGAGCGGGGCGGAGCGGGGCGGAGCGGGGCGGACAGTCGGTGGGTCAACGTCCACCGATCTCTAAAGAGAGATTATCACCCTTTTCCACAGAAATGGAGTCAGCACCTGCAATCGACAGACGATACCAAAATATATTGTACATTCATTACATTTTGTATATAACAATTCCTACCGATAGATATTTGAAGTCATAGTTGATATGCGTTCCACGCTTATAATCAGAAAGTACTCGGTAACGAATTCAGTAAATTAGCCTCCCTACGCATTGTTATTTATCATGAAGGTATGCAATATGTTTTCTCCACTCTATCTTTTGGGAATATGTTATATGAATTTTTATGAACAATCAACAATCATTTGAAAAAGTGTATTGAAATCGTCAGTTTAAAGGGAATAGTTCACCTTTAACATGGAGTTTTGGACTGAGATAGCAGATTTGTAGAGCATATCTAAAAATGGGTTGTGGTGAAAGAATTACCTCCCTACGTTAAGTAATTTCGACACAGGACTAGTGGGCCCGGTTCCATGTCCGCTGTTCCGGACCGCGATCGGGACATGAACGCTCGCCGCCGGAGGCAGGTACACTCTCTGGCACGTAGTATCTGATCACGACGTCTCGTTAATATCCACTCAGCTGCCCGGGCGGCGCGGTGGCCCCTTGTCAGAGACTGTACTTGGCGTCAGGCGGAGCGGGGTGGAGCCAGAACGCCAGCTGCTATTGTACGATTTATCGTGAAATACAAAGACAAACTTACTTCTTTCTCCACATATATCCATCAGTTGTCCAAACCAAAGTCATATTCGTAGTTTTGAGCTCAAGGTGCACCATATGGTTGCATTTCAAAACAACTTTCAAGGTGACCTATTCCCTTTAACAGTGGCCTATTACCTTACGTATTTAGTGTCGGCGATTTATTTATAGGTACCCATTCAACAACGTTGAACAGATTGAGGCAAAAGCGCCAGATGTTTCGCTTTCCAATAGTGGAGGGAAAATACCGATCATTCATTTTCCCAAACTTCCAACTTTGAATGAGTGAATAATTGTATTTAATTCTTAAATTTAAATCACATCATTTTAATACCATAACGGTAGCCAAATAAATTGTTGCTAACCAAATCAAAAGGTGATTATCTCCCTTTAAAGGGAATGTTTCACCTTTCTAGAAGTTGGCAAATATACGCCAGTTGTAGTAAAACATATAAAGTAAGTGCTGTTGAAAACGATGGTGATATTTATCTCGAAAACTTCACTTAACTTCTAAAAATTAAGTTTTTAATATGGAGTTTGTTGACGTCATATTGAGCTATAGACCACCGCTGATTGGCTGACAAAAGTGAGATTGGCTGAAAAGGTGGCTGTCAGCCAATCAGCGGCTGCACCAGCCTGGAGTCATTTTGCAAATGGTAAATTAAATCGCTTAAAAGCGGTTAAGTTTTGAGAACAATGACCTGAGTAATTTAAACATTTAAATAACGGCCCAAGATAATGGCTATCTCAGTTTAAAACTAATACAAAGGTGAAACGTTCCCTTAAACACTTACATCAGCCACACAACACGTGTCGAGGACTGCACCAACAGCCGGCTGCATAACACGTGGCACCACGTGGCGTCACGTGGCACCACCCCGCTGCACCAGTCGCCGGTCACGTGACAGCGGAGCGTGAAACGGAACACCAGCTGGGCGCACAGCAAGCCCAAATTAAACTATCGCTTAGCGCTATTAATCATACCGCCTGCGCGTGCAACTGTCAGCCGCGTGCTCGCCACAGGCGCTGGGGAAAACACAGGCCGGCGGGGCCTCCGGCCAGCCGACTGCGCCGTGCCGTGAGTGTATGTGCGGTGGTTTTTGCGCGACATTAAAGCCAACTCCATAGCAGATCTTTTGACGTAAAACAAAAATTGGTCGGACATTTTTGAGTTATATGGATTTGACATTCAAGATGGGGGCCAGAATCGAGGTCGGCGCAGAGATATCTTCGGAACCAACAGTCGGATCGGGATGATTCAAACGCCATCCGGTAGCCAATGTTAATGTTCATCCCCGGACACAACTTTGGACACATTGCTGGTGACTTGTGGCGTCACAGAGGTTAAATTCCCAAAATTGTGACATTTAGCCAGATTTGACCTTCGTGACCTCGTTTGACCTTGAAGATATTGACCTAAGATCACGAAAGTTTGAGCAAATGTAGATCAGTATAACACCTACCTGCCCTATAAGTTTGATCGTTCTAGCTCTCATACTTTCGAAGATCTTAGGGGGGCACTAAAGTACCCCCCCTCCAGTGCGCGTTAGTGGCATACCCCTCTCCAGTGCGCGTGTTAACCCTATTTGTAACAGGGGGGGGGGGGGGCGGATTCCGCCCTTCCCCCTCATGTTTTTCGCAGATATCTCCATAACGGCTGGGAGCAGATCCATGAAATTTGAGGACTTTTCCCAAAATCGATTTTTACATTCGGTGTCAAAATTTAGAGTTCTTAACCTAAACAGAGGCGGTTCCAGGGCACATTTTTGGGAGGATTCAGCGGTGACATTTGGCGATAATACGGAAATGCGATATTCATGGTTTCTTCCTAACTGCCTCAAGTATAAAGGATAAAGGATATATTACATCGGTTTACGGTGATTGAAGCAGGTGCAAATTAGTTGATGTTAATGAAATATCATACAAATTTCATGGCAGAGGCGGTTTCAGGTGCTTGAAAATGGGAGGTTTCTAGGAAGTATTCAATGCTTGGCGGGAAGCCAATAGAGCGGTTTAAGGGGCATTGATAGCAATCAAGATGTAAAAGACATATTCTCCTTCCAATATTTGCATAATTTATTGCATATAGAGTTGCAGGGGCGTGTTCAGGCACATGAAAAGGGGGTGACTGGCATGGTGATGACGATATTCCAGCGATTACAACGCAATAGACGGTTATTTTATAATTATATATGCACATATGAAGACAGGAGAGGGAATGACGTCATCTTTTTGCAGAGGCTCGCTCAGGAATGGAAGAAAGGGGGTCATATTATTGCAAGGAAACTAAGATGCATGGGCCTACAATGACATAACATACTGCAGTTTTCGGATGAAACATGCACCACTGAGTACTCTACGAACGACTATAATATAATAGGCGATTCCAGGAAGGGTAAAAAGGGGGGGGGGGGGGGTAAGCAATGTGAATTGAAGTTGTAAGTGAAATAGTCACTGTTGACTAGTTAGTATCATAATAGCGGATAATATACCTATCAAAAGGCCTTGCGCCTCCCCAGTTTTGAACCTGGATACGCCTATGATGAAGTACAACATGCAAAAAGGAACTATCTACAATCAGTAACGTATTTATATTGCTGGGTAGCAAATTTCCTGCGGTTAATATTTGTTCCTATTTGACCTCTTTCTTCACTAACCTGGTACCGCCTATAGCAAAAATATGCTTTATAACTGTTTTTTTCTCTCTATTGTCACAATAACACACGATCACAATAACACACGAGAGAAACATGCCCATTTATCGACGGATATCCGTATATCGCCCAAACAAATGCGATATTCGTTTTTTCCAGCTCGAAATACCCCGTATAGCCAAATTTCAAGGCAACTTTCAAGGTGACCTATTCCCTTTAAAAAAAAAACTTTGCAGGTATTACCGGAAAACGCATTAGATGTACCCTAAAACTGGCAAATCCGTGATATTTAACACAGCAAGCGACCGGAGCATTTGTTTACGAAAACACCCAAAACATTCACAATTGGAGTGCGGAGTTTTAAAGACAGCGTGAATTAATTATAAATTGCCAAATATTCTAGACATTTTCGATCGGATACTTGGTTTTTCCGCTAATGCGCAGAATATGAAACTTAATAAGATCCAAAACCCTATGGCGGCCTATACGGTCGTGCACGCCGATCACCAACGCTAATGGTAACCTGACTAGGACATCTGCAGCAGCACCACCAGGTAGGTGGTAAAGCCGGCCAGCACCGACACCAGCAGGCGGATGTTGATGCTGAAGTCGCCGGCCACTGCGGCCGCCGGGCGGAGCGCCTCGGCCAGCGCCACCAGACGGGTCGCCTCGGCGGCAGCCTCTGGGTCGCGAGGTGGACGGCGCAGCAGCAGCAGCGCCGGCCGGCGTGCCGCCTCCTCCAGCTGCTGACCGTGCTGGCAGAGCAGCACCGCGTATAGCGTCATCTCGATGCCAGTCCAGACCACCCAAGCCACGGCCCTGGTAGATGGCGTAGCTGAGAAGTGCATCCAATAGGATATGGCTATACAAGTCTCGTGGACCAGGACGCAGAGTGACGGTAGGACGTAGATGGCGCCGAAGGCGGCGGTGGCGTCGGCGGCGGCCAGGTAGCGTTCCCGCAGACAGGCCAGGGTGTCGGTCTTGCTGGGAGGAGGCCGCAGGAGCCCTGGAGAGACGGCAGCAGAGCCAGAGGGACGGCACACCACCTGGACCGGCGCCACGGTACTGTCGCAGCCCCTCATCTGACCATCGGCATTGCTGTGGCCGGTCGGCCGGGAGATGCGAGGGGCAGGGGTCGAATGCAGCTCACGCTCCAAGTCGGTAGAAATGGCGTCAAACACATCCGAGAACACCTGCATCAGATGCACGCTCAGCGACAGCAGGGAAAACTTATAGAAAGCATCTGCAACTTTTGCCACACTGTTGAAAATGTATGGTAGAGAGTTATGATGCAAACGTAACACATTACCGATGTTGTAGAGATCCCAGACTTCAGCGGCGAAGACATAGGCAGTCGCTGCTGCCAGCATCAGGTGAATTAGATAGCGTTTCAGGGGGCGTGGAGAGCGCAGGTGTCTGTTCGATAGCAGTACTTCATCAGTCTTGCTGAGCATATCGGGAATCTTCCTTCCCCGTACCACCAGAAACCACATTGAACCACATTGGGCCACGGTTATGGCGAGATCAAAAAGGACGGTCAAAAGTATGTTCTTTGTGTTGCGCCAGCCCAAACTCTGGGGCATGATCCAAGAGAGTCCATAAACAGTGAAAATGGTAGCTACCAGGGGGCCGACGAGGCCGGGTCCGCTGCACAGACGATACTGGTACGGAGGGCGGCCTTGTAGTGCGCCACGCACAGGCAGGACCCCGGTCAGCACTGCCGCCACGCGCCACGGAGAAGGCCACCCGGTCAGTACACTCGACACCTGTGCTCCGGCCATGACCGGCTGGCTGCCTGGAGTGGAACGACTACTTCTTACGGACGACGAGGGAGCCGCACACATTACGGCAAGTCTGGGCACCGAGTGGGACAGGTGAGGAAATGCCACAATACTTTTATATTTGTTTCCTTCGAATTACTCGGAGGTGCTATCGAGTCTGCAAACAGATCGATAATGCTCTTATTAAGTGTATTGCCAAATGGCCGTAGACGTCCAAAAGTCAGTTATTTCCTCGTAAGGCACCCGACGAACAAATATTCAGCCAAAGAGCAAAAGTGTTTCTCAATCGACCGGTAGGTTGATCATTGCGTTTGTTAGCATGCAAAAGTGCTGGGCAGTATAGTGGCCCTGAAACCGTGTTTGCCGTTCTAAATGGCTAACGGCGTTCAAGTACCTTAATGACATGCCAGTGGCAGTGCACCATCTACCTAAACAAAATATACAAACATGATGGCATGTATTATCAGCGGTGTCGGTTTTTGAAAACGATTGTGGGGGGGGGGGGGGGGGCGAACATGGACGGATCCAAGTGGAGCCTATCAGCGTCATGGCTTTACACATTTAAAGAAATTCTAGGCAACTTGTACAAAGGAGAGTATTTTTTAATCAATTCATAATGGAAAAAAGACGAAATCTCATGAGTTTTGGAATTATGTCGGACTGACCCTCAAACCAACGTTGTTGGCCGAACTGCATTCTCCAGAAGGCCAGAGACCTTACTTGGAACCCTTACTTAGTAAAACGGCAATGTTAACCTGGCATTGACGGGGGAGGGGGAAATATCTCCCCTGACGTATTTTCGCAATAGCTCAAAAAACAATACCGACATCAAAGTGAAACTTTGGGCACCATCTCCTACACCGACTTTATGTCTTCTGTGCATAAATGAAGCAATTTGGTCCAAAACAAATCGAGATATAGCTAATTTAGTGACGTCACTACACACGAGTTTTAACTTCACTGAAATGATGCCAGTAGCCTTTTTCATAAATAAATTGTACAAACCTGTTGTAGTTGTAGTTTGTAATTTGAACTTTACAACCTACAAATCCAGCACGTTTCATAAACACTACACACACTGCATCAGCGGGGGTTGTAAATTCGGCGGCGATTGTAGCTTTTGTTTGCGTCAGCTGACAAAGTAAATAAACAAGGTTCTTGAGGTCCGTCAAAGACACATAAGGAAATATATCAAATATCCTGAATTCACCTGTTCTAATATTATAACATTGTGATTATTTTGAAGACAAAATATTTGATACTGAAATAATATAAGTTATATGAAAAAGGGCGTTACTGCAAAGAAAATGACAAGAACATTTATTTTCGGCTCAAGCAGAAACTGTAAATAAACACCGCGACTGTGGAAGATTTGGAAAGGGCGATTATTCGCTAGTGTCAGTGTCAAACCCAGGGTATTTTGAAGGTAAAACCATGACTGCAAGGCTCGCACTGAGCATGGGTGGAGCTTTTCCAAGAAAGTTGGTGGGGAAAAATGTCATTTTGCTTGGTTGTTTTGTTTGGTTGAGGTGAAAATGGTCATTTTAATGCCGGTTAACCTCCAAATCTGACAAGAGTTGGTTTGGTAAAACACAAAGTTGGTGGGGCAGTGGCCCCACCATTTGAATAGGAAATTCCACCCGTGGCACTGAGGCAAAAGCAGGTGAAACACTTCCAATAGATCCGGGAGAGAAAGGAGGTAAGATCACTCTATATCTATAAATATAAGTGTGAAGCAGTGTATTCGTCGTGGTGATTCGAACGCGCTTAATGAAAAGTCCCAGTTAATATTCGGTACGTGTATTGATGTGGGTACCTGCATCCAGGAGACTCCAGATAATTGGGAAATAATGATATATTTGATTATGTGGATGCAAAATTCGTAGAGCTAAACGACACGGGAGGAGTTTTCTATTCAAATGGTGAGGCCAAAAAATATAATCATAAAAGATGTTCTCCGTAATACCGTAAAGGTGTTCTCTGCTCCAAGGATTCAGTTTTCTACACACCGAAGAGGCATGGTAGATTACATGTGTAGTTTGCCTGATAAATTATACAATTGGTCCGTTGTTTAGGGACTCAGCTGCTCTTTATGAAACACATCAGGCATTTTGGGCCGGGATTTGTACAATTAGTATGTGTAGGTTTGTAAATTTGTTGTTTGTGATTGTAAATTGTAGTTTTTGCTTTATGAAACATATTTGTACAATTACAACTACAAACTTACAATCTTACACATACAAAAGTTACTAATCGACCTTTATGAAAAAGGCTCAGGTGGTAAAATGGCTATCACGATCGAATTATACGCATAAGATAATCCATTGAACATGTGTCGCATGGCTTTGGTATATTTGTTGCGCATAGTTACCTTTTGCGACTTGACCTTGATCGTGACCTTTGCCAAAATTCTCACCTTTTCTCAAGTGCATTTTACCTTTAACCCTATTTCTAACAGGGGGGGGGGGGTCCCCCCCCCCTCATGTTTTTCGCAGATATCTCCAGAACAGCTGGGAGGAGGACCATTAAATTTTAGGACTTTTCCCAAAACAGATTTTCACACATGGAGTCAAAATTTTGAGTTCTTAACCTCAACAGAGGCGGTTCCAGAGTACGGTTTTGGGTGGGTTCGGCGGCGACATTTGGCGATAATACGGAAATGCGATCTTCACGGTTTCTTCCTAACTGCCTCAAGTATGAAGGAGTTACATCGGTTTACGGTGATTGCAACAAGTGCAAATTAGTTGATGTTAATGAAATATCATACAAAATTGCATGGCAGAGGCGGTGTCAGGGGCTTGAAAGGGGGGGGGGGAGTTCCAGCAAGTATTCAATGCTTGGCGGGAAGCCAATAGAGGGATTTAACCCTATTTGTAACAGGCTCCTGGCATAGGCTATTTGTAACAGGGGGGGGGGGGGGGGGGGCGGATTCCGCCCCCCCCCGGAGATCTAGAGATCTACCCGTCCGATTTTCAAAAATGAAACGGCGTTTGGTTCCCCTCAATACGATCTACATTTCTTTTTTTTTAAATCACATTTTTGATAGGGGGGCAACAGGGGGGCAAAAACTACAAATTGTAGTGGTATATGTGATCCAACACAGCTGTCATGTTTATCAACCGATTTTAACACAACCAATGAGAATCGATAGAGATTGAATTAGAGACTGATATATAGCTTTGACTTTTTTTAATTCAAAATCATAGGCGTGTGCAGTTCACTCAATATGGGGGTGAAGTAAATGTGTAATAAACTATTTTTGTATGTTTTTTTATAAATGAAATGGTATATTATTGTGACATTAGACAAAACAGTATAATTCATATTTTTCCATAGGCGGTACCAGGTTAGTGAAAAAGGGAGGTCAAATAGGAAAACAATAAACGCAGACAAGTTGCTACCCAGCACTATAAAAAGTTACAGATCGTAGATAGTTCCTTTTTGCATGTTTTACTTCAGCATAGGCGTATCCAGGATCAAAACTGGGGAGGCACTAGACCTTTTGACAAGTATATTATCCGTTATTATGATACTAACTAGTCAACAGTGACTATTTCACTTACAACTTCAATTCACATTGCTTACCCCCTTTTTACCCTTCCTGGACTCGCCTATTTTCTTATAATCGTTCGGAGAGTACCTTTTGGTGAGTGTTTCATCCGAAAACTGTAATATGTTATGTCATTGCAGGCCCATGCATCTTAATTTCATTGTAGTAATCTGACCCCCTTTCTTCCATTCCTGAGCGCGCCTCTGCAAATCATGACTTTATTCCCTCTCCTGGCCTCATATGTGCATATATCATTATAAGCTAACCGTCTATTGCGCCGTAATCGCTGGCAAATTGGCATCACCATGCCAGTCACCCCCCTTTTCTTGTTCCTGAACACGCCCCTGCAACTCTATATGTAATACATTATGCAAATAATGGAAGGAGAAGCTATTTTTTACATCTTGATAGCTATAAATGCCTCTTGCATTGCTCTATTAGCTTCCCGCCAAGCATTGAATACTTCCTGGACCCCCCCCCCCCCCTTCATGCCCCTGAAACCGCCTCTGCCATGCAATTTTGATGATATTTCATTAACATCAACAAATTTTCACTGGTTGCAATCACCGTAAACCGAAGTAACTCCTTCATACTTGAAGCAGTTAGGAAGAAACCGTGAAGATCGCATTTTCGTATTATCGCCAAATGTCGACGCCGAACCCTCCCAAAACCGTGCCCTGGAACCGCCTCTGTTCAGGTTAAGAGCTCAACATTTTGACTCCATATGTGAAAATATATTTTGGGAAAAGTCCCAAAATTTCATGGACCTGCTCCCAGCCGTTCTGGAGATATCTGCGAAAAACATGAGGGGGGGGGGGCGGAATCCGCCCCCCCCCTGTTACAAATAGGGTTAAGGTGCATTTATAGCTATCAAGATGTAAAAGATAGCTTCTGCTTCCATTATTTGCATAATTTATTACATATAGAGTTTCAGGGGCGTTTTCAGGCACATGAAAAGGGTGTGACTGGCATGGTGATGACGATATGCCAGTGGTTACGGCTCAATGGACGGTAGCTTATAATGATATATGCACATATGAGGCCAGGAGAAGGAATGAGGAATGTCATTTGTTTACAGAGGCGCGCTCAGGAATGGAAGAAAGGGGGTCATATTATTGCAAGGAAACTAAGAGGCATGTGCTTACAATGACATAACATACTGCATTTGTTCGGATGAAACACGCACCACAGGGTAGTCTACGAACAATTATAAGATAATAGGCGAGTCCAGGTAGGGTAAAAAGGGGGTAAGCAATGTGAATTGAAGTTGTAAGTGAAATAGTCACTGTTGACTAGCTAGCATCATAATAGCGGATAATATACTTATCAAAAGGTCTTGCACCTCCCCAGTTTGGATCCTGGATACGCCTATGATGAAGTACAACATGCAAAAAGGAAATATCTACGATCAGTAACTTATTTATAGTGCTGCGTAGCAACTTGCCAGCGGTTAATATTTCCCCCCCAATTTGACCTCCCTTTTTCACTAACCTGGTACCGCCTATGACAAATTTTTATAACTGTTTTTTCTAATGTCACAATAGCATACCATTTCATTTATAAAAAAAACAACATAAAAAATGGTTTTATTACGTATTTACTTCACCCCCATATTGAGTGACCTGCACACGCCTATGATTTTTTGAATTTTCAAAAGCCATCGCCATATATCAATTTCCAATACAATCTCTATCGATCACCATCAGTTGCGTTAAAATTGGTTGATAAACATGACAGCTGTGTTGGATCACAAATACCTCTAAAATTTGTAGTGTTTGCCTCCCTTTTGCCAGAAGCCCCCAAAAAAGTAATCTGAGGTCATCGGAGGTCAATGACCTCAGTTGACCTCTGAAAAGGTCAATCGAGGTCATAATCTCAGTGGAAACCACAACTGTCACCTGTAAACACCTGTGCATATGCTCTTGAACAACAAACACTCGGAAACTGCACAAGTTACAGGCATCGATACTGCGGGACGCCAGTTGCGCTTGACATGACCTTGAGAAACAGGTCATAGGTCACGGGTCATGTGGATTATAATTTCAATTTTTTTAGAGTATGTGGGAAATTGTTCAAAAGTAGGGTACTGAAAGTACCATCGAAATCGGTTGGAAACTACGCAATTATTCCAGAAAAAAAAACGAGGGGCGGTGGCATCCACCCTACCCGGGCGAGGGTTAGGGAATGTTTCACCTTTCTGAAAGTTGTCATATACGCTGGTTGTAGTCGAAAATATGAAGTAAGTACTGCTTAAAACGATGGTGATATTTTTTCTCTCGAAAAGTCACTTAACATTATACAAATTAAGGTTTTAAATTTGGGATGATGACGTCATTATTATGCTATAGACCGCCGCTGATTGGCTGACAAAGTGGGATTGGCTGACAAAGTGGCTGTCAGCCAATCAGCGGTGGCACTAGCCTAGACCCCATTTTGCAAATGGGAAATTAAATTGCTTAAAATCGGCTAAGTTATTGGAAAAATGACCCAAGTATTTTCGACATTTCAATAACGGCCAAAGATAATGGCTATCTCAGTTAAAAACCAATACACAGGTGATACATTCCCTTTAAGTACCATGGCAGTCAGACGGCATGCGCTTTGTTAGTGTGTGAAACTGGTTGTTGGTTTGGAGATGCTGATTGACCTATTATCCTATTGCCTATCTGTCTGCACCTGTGCCGAAATATGGCCAGTCTAGCCGAGTCTAGCCACTGCACTTTCAATACCACTGTTATACAGATTGGTTTATTTGCTTAAGATAGATAACACCATTGGTGGAGTGGATGTGACATTGGGGCACGTGCGGTTTTTCTATATTTTGTTCTGAGCAGCTCCTCGTAGAACTGGAGAGGCATGAGAGACAGACTGGTTATTGATTCAACTTTTTGGAACGATTCAATCATGATTCATTTTGGAATCTGAATGATTCAGTCACCGTTCGATTCACGACGAAAATGTTAAGAATTGATTATTTCCGATTCAAAGAATCAAAACAAATATTTTAATCGATTCACGTTTGATTCAGCATTTAAATATATGTGATGAATTTATGTCAAATCAATAAAAATGGAAACATACATATGTATGATCATTGAAACATTGTTACAGCAATACTATTTCAGTATAAATGAATGTAGCCACTGGGACTGCATGCACAATTTACCAGTGTACTTGAATCGTTAACAATCGTTAAATCTTTTGATTCAATCAGCTTTGGTTTGATGCGGGGTTTGATTCAATCACGATTCATTAATCAAAAGATATGGTGGAAGGAATTTTGATTGAACGATTCCAATGGATTCAATCAGTGTCGAATCAATAACCAGTCCGATGTAGTAGTACCGAAGTATATACCGATCAATGTTTTTCTTTTAAATAAGCATGCAAGACACTATAAACTCGATTGTTCTATATTCAACGAACATGTGGATTATAATGTTAAATGAGAGATGTGACGATGATTGACTGCTGGAAAGAGGAAAATATCATAACATAACATAACATGTGTTGGAAATCATAACTCATGTTGTTTTCTGGGATTGTAATTCGTTTACTCCTTGCCTTGTAATGTTCACCTGTGCCACAAGCGATTTAAATCCTCCTCGCTGACATAATGGTCTCAATTAATATTAACGTCTCATAGATTATAATCATTTATGGATTCAGTAGAACCTTCTTCGTAAACAGGCACAATATATGTGCTTGGATGATGAAATACTTGTTGCGCCATTCGCAGAACACCCAACAAAGGCTTTGCTTTGTTTGAAGACAGCGTGATTACGAGCGAAGCGCTCGTTCGTCCTTCCGTAGTTACGAGCGAGCGCGAAGCGCTCGCTCGTCTTTACGTGGTATATGGGGAAAATCTGAATATGAGCGGCCCGGCACGTGGCGACGCTTTTGAGAAGCTCATATCTCTGCAACCACACGTCCGATTGACAAGCTAACTTCTTTGCTGAGCAAAGAAGTCCAATCCAAGAAGAAGTCCAAGAAGTCCAAGATTGCAGAGTCCAATCTACCCTGTTTGAGACCAGTGCCGACTCATGTGGGTGACTACCACTGCGCGTGGCGCGTGCCGCGTAAGGGGTGTTGAAAAGTGTTTTCTCACAAAAACTCGGCAACGGCTGAGCCGATTGTGTGCAAATTTGGTGTGTGGTTAGGGATCCCTCAGTCGTCAATTTTCCACAAGTCAGGGGTGGGGTGCCTCTGCACGTGCGCACGTGCACACGTGCACACCCCTATTTTATATCTCAGGAACGGCTGAACCGATTGCGTTCTAATTTGGTGTGTGGTTAGGGACCTCTCAGCCGTTGCCTTTCCACAAGTCAGGGGTGGAGTCGTGCGCACTCAACGTGCCTCTCAACGTGCGCACGTGCTCACCCCTATTCTATATCTCAGGAATGGCTGAGCCGATTGTGTTCAAATTTGGTGTGTGTTTAGAGACCTCCAACCGCCAGTTTCCCACAAGTCAGGGATGGGGTGTCTCTGCACGTGCGCACGTGCACACCCCTATTCTATATCTCAGGAACGGCTGAGCCGATTGTGTTCAAATTTGGTGTATGGTTAGGGACCCCTCCGCCGCCGCTTACCCACAAGTCATGGGTGGGGTGCCTCTGAACGTGCGCACGTACGCACCTTTTTGTATCTCTGGAACTACTTGCCCGATCGGCTTGAAATTCACCATACATTGATTTCGCGCTCGCTCGTTCATCGCCAACTACCGCGCCTTACTGGTGTAAGGGAAAAATCTGAATATGAGCGGCCCGACCCGGCCCGTGGCGACGCTTTTGAGAAGCTAATATATCTGCAACCGCTCGTCCGATTGCCAAGCGGGCTTCTTTGCTGAGCAACCCCATCCAACCTACCCTGTTTGAGATCAGTGCCGACTCACGTGGGTGACTACCACTGTACGTGGCGCGTGCCGTGTGAGGTGTGTTGGAAAGCGTTTTCTCGCAAAAACTCCGCAACGGTTGGGCAGATTGTGTGCAAATTTGGTGTGTGGTTAGGGACCCCTCAGCCGCCACTTTCCCAGAAGTCAGGGTGCCTCTGCACGTGCGCACGTGCGTACGTGCACACCCCTATTATATATCTCAGGAACGGCTGAGCCTATTGTGTTCAAATTCGGTGTGTGGTTAGGGACCTCTCAGCCGCCTCCTTCCCACAAGTCAGGTGTGGGTTGCCTCTACACGTGCGCACGTGGGCACCTTTTTTTGTATCTCAGCAACTACTTGCCGCATCGAGTTGAAATTCACCATAGATTTCCTTCGCGCTCACTCGTTCATCACCAACTACGGCGGCTTACTGGTTATTACATATGCCAGGACTCAGGAGTCAGCATAATACCAAGTGTAGCAACAGCGTTTCGTACAAGCAATCTTGAAATGAAATTGCCTTTTTGTTGATGTGTAACTTTCATATGTTCATCGTGACTCTGAAATAAAATTAGCAGCAACGAAATCCCGAACTTTAATTCACGTTCACATGTAGATCATGTTTAAGCATTTTACAAGGCATACAATTTTCACAATAATTTTGCAGTACTAATTTGTCTCTTTAGTTTAGTTTTCCGCCAATGCTAGTAAGACACGGTTTAGCTAAAACCGAATGTGCCGTGATAGAAGAGCATCATCTTAAAATACTTTTTTTTAAAATGTGACTATAAAAATATGCGCAGCTTACTACATGAACAGCCTCCATTTGGCGTACAAACATTCGAAGGAAGAATTTCGTTCCCCTGGCTTCGAACAAGTATTTTCTTTATTTATGCTACCCTGCCAGCCACAGCTCACCCCTTGCCAGTCAAGCGAGCAATCTTCACAGTCAACTCTTGCCAGCGGGTGGTCATGTATCTCAACTACGCTGTCAATGGCAGCGATCTCTGTCAATTAGGGTGCCAGAGAACAAATTGCCGTATCGCTTCGCCGACTAGGCAGAGTTCTTCCTCTGGAAACCAAGCTGAACATAAAACTGACCTCCATTGTTTGTATCGAGCCTAAATACCGCTCAGCACAAAAGAGTGGTCATTTTTAGTCAGCAGCCATCATCCCACGCCTGCAGACAGGTCAGGTTGTTCCGGAGGATGGCTGGCGGTCAGTTTGTGATCTATTCAACCAGCTTTATCAGACGAAGATTGCAGCATTTTTAGAGTCGGCCGCTGGAGGATCAATTGGCTTACACGGCTATTCTTCTGTTATGGTCTACACTGGCGGATCCAGGGGGGGGGGGCAATCCGGCCATGCCCCCCCCCCAAAGCCTGGAAGGGGGGGGGGGGGGGGGCAACATGTCTTTTGCCCCCCCCCCCCCCCAAAAAAAAATATATATATATATAAATAACTGTAATATGAGCCTCAACGCATATAAAAAACAATAAAATTCCGTGTTCTGTGAAATTTTAAGAAAAAAAAATGAACACGTTCATAAATAATGATTTCGTCGTCGACGAAGGAATAACTAGACCCACGACCAAGGGCGGATCCAGGGGGGGGGGGCGAACGGGGCCATGCCCCCCGCCCCCCCCCCCAAGCCTGTTTAAGGGGGGGCCAAACTATGTTTTGCCCCCCCCCCCTCCAGACGTGAAATTTAATGCATGCTATATTTGCGTTTTTAGAACGGTACTGGGCATCCCAAAATTGCAGCAGTCAAAATCAAGCTAGCCTCAGTCAAAAACGGAAAAATTTCGCGCCGCTTCGCGGCATGACACAAGTTTCGCAATTGCATATACAAATTTGGAAAATTAATTCCCTTAAGTGTCTTGCAGAGGCTCTCCTTGGCGGTAATTGCTGGCCCCAGGGCCAACTCTCTTCATAAAATATTATCTTTAAAGCGGGCTACATGTTTAGCTTGTCTGCCGAGTTCCGAAAAAGGCGACGCGAAAGCAAAGACGCGGACTTCGGCAACCGGAAGCTGTTCCAGCGGTGCCCAACTTGTTGGCCCGAAGAGCTAATAGTGGGGACCAGGCCAGGACTATCTCCCCAAGCCATCTCTCCCAGGCTCCTCCAGATCCACAGGGACCATTTATGCGCGGAAATGTCGGTCTACCTCTTGCTACTTTGAAACCATTTGCACCGTTACGGTTGTTTGTTACAGTTCGGTACATAGGTATGTATACAGACTACAGTTATTATTATCATATGTACTATTGAGCGCAGACTGCCACCGGCCATCGTGATTTACTATCCGAGGCTAATGTATATGAAAAACTACCTTCATTTCAACATTTTGCATCATACCGAGATGTGCAACCAGGAAAAGGGGTTACCTGAGGCTTGGCTCCACTCACGGTCTGGTTCCAATATTAAAAATGCGTTTTCCACGACCTAAAATTAAAATGTTCACGCCGCTTCGCGGCGTCACATCAGTGGCCATCGTCATAACGAAGCCATCGTCATCGTCTTCGTTTCGTCGTAACGCTGAATTGAATGAATAACATTTTTAGCTTATTATCCTCTACAAGGCTAAGAAGCTAAAAATGCCTATGTTTCTGGGTTTTATCAGGCAAACCCGAGCAAAAAAAAATCGCGTCGCTTCGCGGCGCTAAATAACAAGTGCCTACTATAACATGCAAATCCACATTAGAAATGTTGCAAAGGCTTAAATACACGCATAACAAATTGGGGTACATTTTTTTTGTCGTCATTTCAGCCGACCCCCCACTCAAAAATTATCGGCGACGCCCCTGAGTACAGC
Organism: Chirona hameri; assembly: GCA_036785665.1. Classification (NCBI taxonomy): domain Eukaryota; kingdom Metazoa; phylum Arthropoda; class Thecostraca; order Balanomorpha; family Balanidae; genus Chirona; species Chirona hameri. Next base: position 5,307 of record JAXIVJ010010956.1, on the reverse strand, counting down.
TGACAATTGACATAGTTTTTATCAGTGTAAGGCAATGTCGGAACAATACAAACTGCAAGCTGACATCTTTCCTTTTTCGATATCCCAAAAGGTCGAAAACCTTTTTAAAAAAAATGGGGAAAAATCGAAATCGTGTGGTTGCAAAATAAAGTGGCCCAAATCCGGGAAGAAATTCGAAATTGGGGTAGGTAAGGTCCGCTAAAAAAAACGGTTTGCCCCCCCCCCCCCCAAAAAAAAAAAACGGCCAGCTGGATCCGCCTTTGATGGTCTACACAAAATATTTAAGCTGTATGATCACTATCCAATTATTACGCTGCAATACAATGTGTGCCAACAATTGGACAACGTTCTCTAAGAGAAAGAGACCAACTCGTGGTATGTGTTTATTTAACGACGCATGTACAGAAAGAGACCAACTGATATTGTGGAAGTAGCCGTTCCTTCATTTCAAAAACTCGCGTCTCGCCGTGTGTTTGTGTACGTTTCTCCTTGCATTTGCAAAGTTCCGCTTATGATGCTGAATCAATGAGCTATTTTGAGGAAGGCAAACAACTAAATTCGATAAACACAACTGCCTCAAGCTCTTGATAAAGAGACGTATCAAATGGCGAACCCGCGGCCCATGTAGCGTAGCAGCATTTGGTTTTGATGCTATACCGCCGAGCTGTAGAGTGCTGCGGGCTAGCCTACCCATTCGATGCTGTGGCTAACTTCCTACCTCGTTCAATGTTCGTTCACGTAAGATCGACGGACACTCATTCATTCGCTGATCACCTTATAATTTGTTTTTTATTCTTCTTTATAACTTGTGATAACTGATCATCAAAAATAAGTGACTGATACCCGTGTCTAGATAACATCCAAGTACATAATTGTAGCAAAATCCGACAAGAGCATCTACAGGCAACGCATATTTTTAGTACGGTTAGATAGGTAGCCAGATGATGCAGTTCCGCTAATCGTCCTAAGACCTAAATATTTACTACCGATGGTATTTACTATTCAGCCCACGCAACTAGCATTGATCAACGGCTACGCTTCCCAGACATTTTAGGATACTCAACTCCCCACTACATCCCCCCACAGTTTCACCAATGGAAGTCAGAGTACAATTCCAGCTCATTCCCGCCCTAGCCAGCGACAGACACACCAGTACAGAGCCGAGTCCAGTGTCCGACAGAAGGGGCTGATCTCTGCTAACTGCCGCCGCCCTGTGTTAACGTTGGACAGCAGTCGGCCCAGCGCGGCCTCGTTCCCCGAAATGCAATGGCGCGTGGGAACAGCGTCCCGGTTCCGGCGGCGGATTGGGATTACGGCCGCGTCGACCGGCGGCCCGGGATTGGGATTGGGATTGGACCGGGCCGTTTGGAGAGCGGCGACTGAGGATCTGCGCCCCGTTAGGCGCGGCCGAGCCTGATAAGGCCGCGCTGCTTCATGGAAACGGCCGTGGAGTGTCCGGCCGGCAGGCAGCCAGCTCAAGCTGAAGTGATGGAGGAACAGAGACGGGCGGCCAGCTGTACAGCCGTCAGTCATCCAGCTAAGCCTGCAGGTCGCTGTGATACTGCCCATATGGTCGTGGTATTAGCTGGCCGTATTCTACTCGGAGCAATTTATTTAGTACATGATATAAGAGGCACGTCCAAAACGAATTAAATAATTTTCCTGGTGATCATTTTGCATTATTGTGTCGTGTTATTGAAAATGTATATACAATTTGATAAAAATGTATGTAGGCATGATACACAACAAAACTGAGCTATTCTGATCTTGTTTGCAGCTTAGCAACAAGGCCTGCTATTTTATCTTTATTTTCAGAGCATTTTGTCTTTCAAAATAACCAATAATCCGCCATACATTGCAAAACTTCCTCTCGCTTACCTAACTGAACAACACACGTTTTGTAACCATTCTTCACCTAACAGCGTTTTGTAACCATTTTTCACCTAACAGCGTTTTGTAACTATTCTTTACCTAACAGCGTTTTGTAACCATTCTTCACCTAACAGCGTTTTGTATCCATTCTTCACCTAACAGCGTGTTGTAACCATTCTACACCTAACATCGTTTTGTAACCATTCTTCACCTAACAGCGTTTTGTAACCATTCTTCACCTAACAGCGTTTTGTAACCATTCTTCACCTAACAGCGTTTTGTAACCATTCTTCACCTAACAACGTTTAGTAACCATTCTTCACCTAACAGCGTTTTGTAACCATTCTTCACCTAACAGCGTTTTGTAACCATTCTTCACCTAACAGCGTGCTTCCGTCTTCGCTGTTTCAGGATGATCAAGGTCGGGAACCAGACCAACTCTCAGGACCCTCAGGCGGTCAACTCGCGGGTGTTTGTTGGCAACCTGAACACGTTCCAGGCGACCAAAACAGACGTGGAGCGACTGTTCCAGCGCTATGGACGCATCGCCGGTTAGTGGTTAGCAACTATTAATAGGCTCATTCCATGGCGGGCCGCACAAAACAGAGGGTTTCCGTACCCTACCCTTTCAGATTTTGATGAACATTGGTACACATGTAGTGTCAAGTTAAAGAAACATGAACACCCACTTTTAGCTCCAGGTGACCTTAAGGGTCGTATTTAGAGGTCATCCAAGGTCACAATTATGTGCGTACTTTATATCAATCAAACGCTTATATCTTCTGTGCTAATGGAATTAGCAGAATACAACTTATATTGAATACTCCACAGGGTTGGGCCATTTTGAAAAAGGGGAAAAAATCACGTGACCTGAATATGACCTTTGGCCTGACGAGGTCAAGATCATAATTTTTTTTAATAAGTTTCCTCCTCATAACTACTCCAAACTTGGATCAATAAATGAACGTAACATTCTCTAAGAATGTGCAAAAAAGAAGGGTAGAGACTTTTCAACTTTTTGAGATACCGCCCTTTCAGTATGGTAAGGAAGTGAAACGGAGCAATGCCCCGAGGCTATTTGCATGTCGCTTGCCATAATGTGGGTTCCTTTGGCCCGATTGACGTAAAATTTGGTGGGTAGCTTCCGTTTGACGAATTCAATCACTTCTCGAGTTTTCAGCTTGACCTGACCTCGTATGACCTAGCATGGCTTAGGAATAGTGTATGGCCCACAGATACGTATTACTTATAGGTAATACGTTTTTTTATAGATGTTCAGGAGCATAACACATATTATCAGGTGTTAACAGGTGGCATTTATGGTTTCCATTGAGATCATGACCCCGGATGCCTCCACCCTTCTTTTTTGCACGTTCTTAGAGGATGTTACGTTCATTTATTGTGCCAAGTTTGGACTAGTTACGAGCAAGCAAGCTTATAGAAAAACACATTTGATGACTTTAACCTCGTCCGGTCAAAGGTCATATTGAGGTCACGTGATTTTCCCCTTTTTTTCCAAATTGTCCAACCTTGTGGAGTATTCGATATTAGTTGTATTCCGCTAAGTCCATTAGCACAGACGATATAAGCGTTTAATTGTATAAAGTACGCAAAAAAATCGTGACCTTGGATGACCTCTAAATATGACCCTTAAGGTCACCTGGAGATAAAAGTGGGTGGGTATGTTTCTTTCACTTGTCACTACAGGTGTACCCATTTTCATCAAAATCGGAGGGGTCGATATTTTTTTATCGGCCTGACCCAATACCCAGTGACCAGACTTTACCGAGCCGGATGTGGTTTTTGGGATGGGAGGGAGCCGGATGAGCGCCGTGTATTTCACTATCAATGATGGATCAGGGTTCAAAGTTCTCCTTTTTGCGGTATTAGTGAAAATTGATCTATGTGTATCATCAGCTCCCGTTCTCAGTCGCATGCTTTCTCTGTCGGCGTGATGGGTCTAACGGCGTCATTGCACAGCTGAGTTTTACTTGTGTTAATTTGTTTTCCTTTGTAAGCGAATGGTATACAGCTTCTTATCTCAGATGTTTGGCGTAATGCTTTGTGGCCCGCTTCGGCAAAAATTTATGCACGCCTAATTGTCTGTTCATGAGTAACGGCCAAGTTTTGGGCTCAGCTAGCACGAAAGGCCAGACATTGTTCCCCGCTCGCCTCCTGCATGGATGCATCGAATTAACACAATATAAGAACAAAAGCCTAAAGCCGTTCTGGTCTACACTTCTTCGGGCGTATGTGTGAACTTGTCATATTCCCGCACCCCGGGGCGGATGCAGAGTGGGCGGCGGGCGGCGGATACAGGGTGGGCGGCAGGCGACGGATACAAGGTGGGCGGCGGGTGGCGGATACAGGGTGGGCGGCGGGTGGCGGATACAGGGTGGGCGGCGGGGGGTCACTGCGGCCACGCACTGCGGCGCAGGCGCAGGGTGCCCCTCCGCGCCGGAAGCGCCCCCCCCCCCCTCAGCGCTGCAGACGCGGAACGGCCACGCAAACAGACCAATTTTCGCGCCGAAGGCGCGTAAATAGACCTGCTTACGGGGTTTGATATCTGACATTTACTGCATTCAGACCAGGAGCCGCCCTCAGGCTAGGTACCGCCCTCAGATCATGTGCCGCCCTCAGACCAGGTGTTGCCCTCAGGCCAGATGCCGCCCTTGGTCAGGTGCCGCCCTCAAGCCAGGTGCCGCCCTCAAGCCAGGTGCCGCCCTCAGGCCAGGTCCCGCCCTCAGGTCACGTACCGCGCTCTGGCGAGGCACCGCCCTCAGGTCAGATGCCGCCCTCATACCAGTTGCCACCCCCTGGTCATGTGCCGTCCCCTAGCCATGTGTCGCCCCCTAGCCATGTTCCGCCCTAGCCATGTGCCTCCCTATGTATGGCCAGGAGACGGCGCCCCTCCGGCCAGTGAGGACGCCCCTCCGGCCAGTGACGGCGCTCCTCCGTCTAATGACGGCGCCCCTCTGGCCAGTGACGGCCACCCTCCGGGTAATGACGGCGCCCCTCTGGCCGGATCCTCAGACTGACAAAAGGCTACCTCAAGCGGACCTCAGCCCGGGTGATGGCCCTGAAGCCAACCCTTTGTGAATGTCTACGCGCGCCACTGAGTGTTACTCATTGGAGACAAGAAGAACAATCAGTTTCAGTGATGCTATTCCTTCAATTGAGGTAGAATGAGTTTATCACTCCGGACGAGGCAAGGGCTGCCCTAAATGACTTTCCCGCTAAAAAAGTTGTATGCCGAGACGGGGATACTCCTGGACTTACGGTCTATTCCCGTGCTATCAGCTAAAGCTAAGCGTATATTTGTATTTGGTTCAAACCTAACGTTTGAATGTGTTTCTGGTATCGGCGCCCTTCGCTAAGCAGAGCTGTTTGCATGGACCATATCCGATCGCGTAATATTTGCTCACAGGCGGAATT
>JAXIVJ010010955.1:0-45328 GCA_036785665.1 Chirona hameri | reverse complement strand
ATATATTTATATATATATATATATATATATATATATATATATATATATATATATATATATATATATATATATATATATATATATATATATATATATATATATATATATATATATATATATATATATATATATATATATATATATATATATATATATATATATATATATATATATATATATATAATATATATATATATATATATATATATATATTATATATATATATATATATATATATATATATATATATATAATATATATATATATATATATATATATATATATATATATATATATATATATATATATATATATATATATATATATATATATATATATATATATATATATATATATATATATATATATATATATATATATATATATATATATATATATATATATATATATATATATATATATATATATATATATATATATATATATATATATATATATATATATATATATATATATATATATATATATATATATATATATATATATATATATATATATATATATATATATATATATATATATATATATATATATATATATATATATATATATATATATATATATATATATATATATATATATATATATATATATATATATATATATATATATATATATATATATATATATATATATATATATATATATATATATATATATATATATATATATATATATATATATATATATATATATAATCTAAACAATGCATGTTTTACCCATTTTGTGCTACCTGTATTCGCCCCCCCCCCCCCCATGACAAAATGTTGCATATTTGTGAATATAGGAATGTAGTTCAAGCTGCAAGGAATCGAATGCCGCTTTCCTGGAGTGAAACGGTCCAGCGGTTTCCGAGATACGATGGAGGCCGAATAGTTCCCCCCCGGACAGTTTTGTATCTTTTGTTTAGCCCGACAGTAATATGGTTAATTAACACGCCCACCGACAGGGCGGATATCCACCTCCTCCGGAGGCTTTTCATGAATCGCTGATAAACGGCGGCGCGCAGTGCCGTCAAATTTGGCATAGTTGTTTGGGCTTCAATTACCCACATTGCGTAAGCTTTTCAACCACGGGTCATCTCAGGTCATATCAAAAGGTCACGTCAGGTGACCCCACCTCCCAATAAGTTTTTGAAAGTTTGTGTTCGTGCCAAAGCTACAGTATTTGACTATGAGGTTTGAAACTCACATGATTAAATTGGGCCATAAGTACCTGCAATTCGTATATCTCGAATTTGTATGTCGGTGACCTAACTGCAGGGGTGGTAAAATGCCCCGTCATGCTGGACGACGTCGGTGAACAAATTTTTTCTTTTTCTTGCCAGGTTGGCTATTTTTCATCACAAATGATCCATCAGAGGAGCCATAGGCTACATTTTTGCATGCGTGTGCTTTTTACATCGAATCGTGGGATATTCGAGGGCTATTTCTACTGAATTGGTTCACTCATGAAAATGCACAGTCTACCAAAAAATACGCGTCCCAGTCTCAGAGGTAAAAAAATGTTCCGATGTGCCAACGCACGTCGGTGTTAGTTGATTGTGTACCGCCGTACCGTGAGTTAGCAAAATGTTGCTGAAGATAACTACGCATCTCAAACTAAAGATATGAAGGGCGCAAAATCATGACAGGATCTCAGTCATCTTCAATTTGGATCAGCATTAGAATATCTGCGTAAAACATCATGCATACACTGTTAAAATAGTGTGTTTTGATTTAGTGGCAGCGTTCCCCAAGCCAATATTTCAGTTGAAGACAATACGGCGACATCGCGGCTGCCCCATGACTAGCCTCATCCGGGTCGCAATCATGTCGGTGAGTCAGATGAGACAGCGACAATTATGGCGCTGTTTGTGCCGGTAACGACGTGATTCAAGTACGTTTGCACAGGGGGGTGTCATCCCGGGATTCCCCATGTATCGGCTGCCGAGCGGGGGGAATCCCGGGGGAATCCCGGAAAAATTATTTCATTCTTTGAATCGGAAAGAATCGTTTCTCAAAATGGTTATCCATGAATCAAACAGTGACTGAATCATTCATATTCCAAAATGAAGCGTGATTGAATCCTTCCAAAAAAAAGTTGAATCAATAACCAGTCTGACCACTCCGAGACGCGTGCGGCGACAGCCGAGTCAGATGAGATCACCAGTGACGTCATGGTAATGTTGAGCGATTGGGCGGTAAAATCCCCAGATGACTCTACCCAAGGCTATAGAACAACAGGTTGTCTCGTTTCTACGTCAGCATTTCCTCACTAGATTCTAGGTTTTATACCACATGTTTTAGTTTACTCCCAGTGCATCAAAATGAATTAATTAAATTCTTACAAAAACAGACAAATGCTGGCGTACTGACTTCAAAGAGTGAAATAATACAAAACTAAATTTCCATTTGATTTTAATTGTTTCAAAATAGTGAGGAAGACATTTAATATTGCAAACAATATAGTTCATACTAAGAAATCAACCATGTTTGCCAGATGTTGAATTAGTTGAGTCGCGGTGGTTGCCATGGTAACAAAAGCCTGCATGGCACCTCCGCTTCCGCGGGTGTGCCGATTGGCGGTATTGACGCACCGTCAATAAAGGCGAAATCTGACGCTTATTACCGTCAGATAAGCTGAAAGTGACCCCTATTAGAAGGCGTGCAGGGTTCCATTAAACAATTTCTTGGGCACAAATTTGTCTCCATTTTGACAGAACGACCCTAGATATTAACAGGCATGGCCTTTGGCATCACAGTTATGTATCATCTGCTAAATTAGCTATTTTAGAAATGCTTTAAATTGCGACCCGAATACCACCTATCTTTCCATAGCCCAACATGTTAAAGCCGGCTCGCTGTAGAATTGGTGACGTTGCAGCTGAAGTATTGCCAGGCAAATTGACTGGGGCTGACTCTACCTCTCTTATACGGCCTTGCGTTTGCAGATGTTGACCAAGTCCTTAGTTGACTGCTTCTAGGTGACGCCAAGGCCGTATATACCCAGGGGGTGTCATGAGTGCTGTTCACAACGTGCTAACGCGTAAGCTCTCTAGATAGCTTATGCTAAGGCGATCCCAGCACCCCCAAATGGGGGGTGCTATGGTCATGCAGTAATGCTACAAAACGGAAATTTTTTGGTGTTGTCAAATACAGTTTTAAATGTCATATGTAATTTAAACACTATAGCTGAACTCGCTGCGCAAAACTACCCATACATCTGCTCTTCGTCAAAGTTGCCCCTGATTGCTCCTGGCTATGTACTTCGTGCGCCCCTGCAACGCCAATCTGGCCACCTGTAAGCCACGTCTGGCAAAGGGCGCTTAAGAAATCTGATGGAATTGGCTGTCCAGAGCAGGGTGATAGGGGACGGGTGGAACGGATTTTAGTATGATTTATTTAGGATAATACTAGAAAAGTACTAGATTCACTACTATATACTAGTTTTTTAGTTCCATCTAAATATGTGGTAGCTTTACCGAGGAGCGAAAGCCGCGCAGGTATTACGAAAGCTCTTATAAATGAAATAATCGAGAGTAAATGAAATAATCGAAATGCATTGTAGATTATTCATATTTGTCGCTAGCTTCTGTAGACTAGGTACGTAAGGCGCTGTAAAGTTTTTAACTGTTAAGTTGTCGGGTAGAGCTTGATCTCTTCCATTTTCAATTCACAGTTTTTACCCGGCTATGCCCTACTGTGTTGTGCCTGGCTGTTCCAATAGTTCGGAGAAGGGTAATTAAAATCATTTGGAGACTGGCTAGTGGCTACCACCGTCTTCCTCGTGATCCCAAAGTGGCCGATCTTTGGTGGCAATTAATTTGACGAGATGCAGCAAGGGAAGAGGTTAAAGACCCTAGGAATTGCTCTGATTTTTTTTGGAATCCTGCTTCAAAGAGCTTCACAGATTTGTCGCTGAAAGGACATATTCTAATGCATGTGCACAAAGACCAAACAAATTAGCATACAGCAAAGTGATTGTGATAGCCATGGCAGTGTTTGCTGCTTTCAACCCGGAACAAGTGCTCTGCTTTGTTTACAAGCCCGCCTTCAGCTGTGCCACTTCCGCATGTGCCAATTTCTGTGCCTGCTGACAAAACACTTGTACTGCACCTACTTTGTCGCAGCAGCAGAGCTGGCACTTGTTAGCAGGAGTATGATGTCACCTGGTATGACATGGTAATGCGTCTGGCGTCATTAATCTTCCAGCGAATCAGGCTCTCTAACTTCGGCTGACAACAGCACAGCAGCCGATTTGGAACGGCTATGGTAATTGTTGCTCTCTATTGCCTTCATATGGTAAAGATTAATGTTACGCTTTATAATCTACATTTAGACGTGGTTGACATGCCTGCATCCATGGCTTAGAAAATCTGGGGTTTCATTGAGGTATATTTGCCTTGCCCTATCTGGTGCTTACATTCTTGTGTAACTTGTGTTTAAATTATTTATCTGTTAAATCTGACATAACACATAGCAGGTAGCATTATGTTCTGTTATATGACTATTGATGATCTTCTTTGCACTGTGTCTGTGGTTCAAGTGTGAATTCATGACCTTGCCATCTCAAATTTCACTAGGGATAATCTAAATTTTTGTCATCACAACTTAACATGCAGCAGTTATATTGTATGTGTCACATATTTAACCTTTTGGTTATGTATACCTGTTATTAATAATTTGGGTTCTGGGTTACCCAGTAATATACTCTGTCTATGCGCACATGATTCATACAAAATTATTATACTGCAGGATTCAAGGATGGTGCTCATGTAGTGAAGGAGAAGAGCCGGTCAGGTGCCACCCAATCTGTTGGACATCAAGAAACTGATGCAACAACAGTTCAGGTATGGCAATTTGAATAGTTACCTACTGTTAAAAGACTGGGCTGTCTATGGTGACATCCCCATATGACTATCTATTTTTTCCCTATAATATAACACACCATTTGATATATAATGTTATGTTGAGTAATTATAAAGGTGATCACCGTATAGCCATATTAAATATATTTAACAAGTATATTCAATATATTTATTTTGATAGAAAACTTCAATCATTTCATGGATTTCGTTTTTGATAGCAAACTTCAATCATTTCATGAATTTCATTGAAAACCGGAGATGTACTGTAAAATCGTGACGGTTCGAAAATGACGAATTAAAAAAAAGAAGATAATAAACAAACAACACAATATTATTATTATAGACGCGCCTGTACTTTATGATGCATGAATGATGTTTTGCAATATGATGCACAGGGAAATGGATGTATTTATATTTAAACATATGAGAATATTCGGGACAAAAAAAAACATAATTGGCGTAAGTGAACATTATTGTATGTCTCCACTCTCCACCTAAATAAGCGGAATGACTGGGCATATCTATTTACCCTCATTAAGTTGCATATCGTCACCAACCTTTGCTTTAGCTATGCGTGCTCTAAGACATAGATAACATTGAAGAAAACTTAATTTCATGGTGAGGACGATTTAAACGAAAATAAAAAGGAATCGCTTGAAATGACCCATTGATGCCGATTCCATCGTTTTCTAAAAAAAATGATTGATTCCACCTGATTCCTATTACACTCAGATGTCAACGGAATCGAGTCCGAATCCAGTACAAACGGAATCGATTCCGGAATCGGATTCAATTCCACCGGAATGAAGCACAAGCCTAGCCTGTGATGCAGAATGGTTATTGATTTGACTGACTGAATCGATTTGAATCGTTGAATCAAAATTCCTTGAATAAAACCAAATTGATTCACCACTAGATCTTTTTATTCATGAATCGTGATTGAATCAAACCCCGCATGGAATCAAGGCTGATTGAATCAAAAGATTTAAAGACTCTTAACGATTCAAGTGCTCATGGTAAATTGTGCAAATACAATGTAGTCCCAGCGGCTACATTCATTTATACTGAAATATGATTGCTGTAAAAAAATGATCATTTATGTGTATGTTTCCATTTGTATTGTTTTGACGTAAATACAACATACATTTAAATGTTGAATCAAGCGTGAATCGATTAAAATATGTTTTTGATTCTTTGAATTGGAAAGAAGCAATTATCAAATGTGTATCCATGAATCGAGCAGTGATTGAATCATTCAGGTTCCAAAATGAATCATGGTTGAATCGTTCCAAAAAAGGTTGAATCAATATTCAATAACCAGTCTGCAGTGTGATGACCTCAATATTGGCGTGACCTAGAAGTGACCAATAATTTCTATATAACTTGTCACAAGTTCCTTCTGTGCTCCACTGAGCGTCTGCTGCCATCCATTCACATTTCTATTGGTGTCTAATTATTATTTTGTATAGGTCACCGGTATGGTCCGTGTCTCCAACTCCTGAGCGCCTCGACTGCCAGCGTCTTGCAGCGGCACATCGCGGACAAAGAAGAGGAGGCGAGGTTCCTTCGTGTCGTGGACGAAGCGACGGATGTCCTCAACGCCAGCTACCCAGGCGACACAAAAGATCTGCGGAGACGGAGAGGCTACCGTGGCAGCGATGAACAAGAGAAGGCTATCTCCGCCGCTGTGACGGAGGCCACGCTGATGCGTGTCGGTACCGCACGGTGCATGTACCCGTTCCAGAGAGGGATGGTCATCAGCATCCGGTCGGTGCGTGGCCTGTTCAAGGACTTCCAGGCAGAGTTCGGCGATGTGTTCGTCCTGACTCGCCGGCTCACGCAGGACAGGCTAGAAGGGTTGTTCGGCATGGTGAGAGGCCCAGAAGGCTCGAACTAGAACCCCACACCAACTGAAGCGAGGGCAAGGATTCGCCTGCTTACCCTCCTGTTCGTCATGCAGCGAGGCGTAAGTCCCGTCTGCAGAGACGGTGATCATGCGGCAGAGTCGGAGACTGGTGATCTGGAGGAGCAGCTGGATCAGGTGCTGGAGGTGGAGGCAACCGGCACCTCCGAACTGACGGCAGACCTGCTGGAGTTCACCGGACCGGTGGAGGAGGTGACGACAGCGAAAACAGACGGCGATAACGGGGAGGACATGGACGACCTGAGGGATGTGGCTGACCTGCTTCACCATGCGGAGGCGTCCTAGTCAGCAGCATGCCGCCCTGCTGCGTCGTCGGCCGCGCGGAACACGGTCACCGGTATGTCCGCGACAGAGAGCGGCATGGCCTACGTCGCCGGCTACATCGCGAGGAAGAGGCCCGTCGACCGCTCCCTCTGTGTACCATCCGCCTCGGCCGAGTCGGTGCCTCTGCAGGCCCTGTGGACCAGGGTCGTCAGTATCGGCGGCCTGACGGTGCCCACGGAGACATTCTACGCCACCTTCAAGCAGGTGGAGGCGGTTGTCTGTGCCCACCACGCTCTGGAGCCTCTCTGGAGCCCGATGGCTTAAGCCGAAGGTCCGTGGCATCAAGGACTTTGTCATGGTCCTCCAGGACAAGTTCCCACGCGTGCATCCCAAGACTCGCGCCTCCTTCGCCCGCGTCCGGACATTTATCAGGATGGGCAACATCAACAGGGCCCGACGCGCCGAGTCTCGGGCACGGTGAGGAGCGAGGAAGTGCTGGCACCACGCACAGTGCAAACACAGTATAGGCTGTAGTGAATAGACTGGACAGTTGTGCTCATTCACTTATGTCATGTTTTTCTCTTGTTTTGTTCATGTCGTTTTGTTGTCAACTTCTCAGGTACTGGCAGAATCGAGAGGGCTGTTTTATTTTGTACCGTAAGTCTGCTGAGGCCTGAGGTGCATGTTACTTCCGTTGTTCTGGTGCGTGTATAACAGGATACTGTGTGATTCGAAATATATTGCTAGATTTAACCCAAAGATATGGCATCCGAGATATTCAGTTGCATATTGTCGTGAGATCTGCTGGGATCCTAGATTCACCACTGATTGTATGTTGTGGTATGCTTATCACGGTATCATGTGTAATCCGATATCTGTCGCTTAATTTCACCCAGAGATCCACTGGTATCTAAGATCCATTGTTGCATTTGTTGTGAGGGCTGCTTGGATATCCGTCATTGCTTGGATATCCGTCATTGCATTGTGTGGAGGGATCTTCTTGAATCGGGCTTCAGTCTCTTGTAATCCATGTAGGAACAAGTTATCTCGTACGTGCGTCATCTTGTCTTTTGTATCGATTGTGCCACTGTAGCTCCTACAATGCTGTTGTATTATTGCTGCTACAGTGCTTTCAATAATGATTTATTGGAGTAACTTTTCTTTCAATGGCTTGGTTGTCAGTTTTCGTAAAAGACAGGATGTGAAGTCTGAGAAACGAAGAAAAAGCTCGAAAGTATCGGGAAAACCAGTTGTCAGTTAAATGTTTTTTAACAATCTTCGAACGAGTATGATATGTAATCAATGTGTATGTTTTGCTTTACTTACGTTTTAATAAGTATCAATCAGTGTAAAAGCTGGAAAGAGGTATTTCACAAATATATTCATATTGTATTCACTCATACACGCTACTACTTAGTACTCACAGCTTGTCACACTAGCAGGTCGCGATATGAAATGACAAACGAGAAGGATAAATACGACAATTACCTATTAACAAGTTATCATCGCGGAATTACTCAATATCAAGCCGGAGAAGATGGTTTAAATAAAGTTAATTTCGACAAAACATTTTAAACAGTTTATTTTGTCGATAAAACATAGTTATCGACCATCAAAAATAATATAACATCATTCCTGCGCTAAATCACCCTTACCCGAGCGGGATTCGAACCCACCACCCTCGCATCCGTAGTCTGATGCGCTACCGACTGAGCTATTGCCGCCGGCGCACCAGTGTCGCCAGAAACTGGCCAGACCGGCATGGAGTGCAGTCAAATCTTTACCCCTCACGCCCTAAGAATTCGGCTGGGTTAGGTGAAAAATGGTAGAGGATCATCGCGAGATATTTGAACGATCTTTCTTTGGAGACTAGCTGCAGGCGAATCGGCTGAATAGAACTCGAGATACAGCTTCCCAAAGTTGGGTCATTTAACACGTGAACCCTATGGGCTAGTAGGAAAGTCACGCCCAAGAGCTTTAGTGCTACCAACTAACTTCGGAGGGGGCCGGTCCAGAGAGCTTACACCCCGGTACTTTTTTTTATTCAGCTATGATTTAAAAAAGGCACAACTTTCACTCACTTAGCACCTTTTGTGCGTCTTGCGACTTTTCCGACCAATCAGCAACCTCCGACTAACAGCTGGCCCATAATTCCCGGCAGTTATTGCGCAGAATATTGTGCGTCTCCGGTTGATTGCCAGTGGTTGCAGCGGTTGGGAATCTGTCGGTAAATATTTACATTATTTTACTTTAATAGTTCGTTTGTGCCATCAATTATTGGTAATTACATATGCTAATTTAGTGACTATAATATAGTAGCGTGGGCAGACCTCTGCCCTTAGTTCCTGTCTGTAAAATCTTATCAAGATCCAACTCGCCACGCATTCCAATTCTGCAGATTTGTAGATTAATTGTCAATTGTCCATGTCCAAACAGGATTTAATTTGCACTTTGGGGCTCTATCATACTGATATCCTGAAGTATTCTCCTTTATACAGTGTGTTGGTAGTAGTGTCAGGTCTTGTAATCTATATCTTACAATCTATCTAATTTAATTTAATCTAATTATTATTGAATAGTGCACATTTAGGTACCTAGCAGATTTGTGTCTTTGCCATTTATCCCAACTTTACATTAATAATTTTGCCTAGACAAATTTGGATCTTGGACAAATTTGGGATGCCTGGATGATGTCAACCTTGGAACTTGGTTGGAAAGTGGTTTTAATTTTGCTGAAAGCGTCTAATACCAGTGTGCATTGTGGAAGGAGGTCTGTTTCCAGCCTTTACTTATATTTAGCTGTTTTGCCATTTAAAATCCAGTTGCACAATGCAATGATATGCAAGCCAGTTTTTAATCCATGTTATACTTGCTGGGCTAATAGCATGGGCCACGGCCAGTATGAAAAATGTGGCAAGTTTTGACTAGAGCTCGTCGGGGCATGGTTGCTACGAACACATCAAAATTGGGGCAGCTTTTGAAATTTTTTGGGCAGCTTTGAAATTTTTGGGCAGAGCTGTTGGGAGTTTTGGGGCAGCAGTAACAATTCAACGATTCACACTAGATAACATGTGATTGTGAAGACGCCCGACACCCCCCTCCCCCGGTCAACAGCATTTGGCTGAAAAGTGAATTTACACTAGATCAAATGTGATTGTGAAGACGTTCACTCCCCCGGTCAACAGTATTTCCTTGACTGAGGAGCAAAATTTGATCCGGAAAATCCTGCCCCAAATGAGGTACCTTGCTGTCCCATTTGGGGCAGGATTTGGGCTGCCCCAAACAGCTTGTCAATGTTCCTGCCACGTTTTGAATACTGAAGTATGGGACTAGACCATAAAACATTCTCATGGATTGTGTGTCAGGTAGATGTGGGCTGCACTATTACATATTGAAAAGACAAAGTGTATCTTCACAATCATGTAAATAAAGACTTCAAAATGAGTTGACTAGACTGGACTTTTTGGCCTTAGCATTTCTCCAAGCAATATTTGTCTTTTCTAGGTTGAATGCTGTGCTGACAGAAAGCAGTGAGCAGCTGTTGTCGGTGCTTGGTCTGGCGACACTGTCATCCATGATGGCCGCCTCAACTGATGACCTGCACAGCCTCAAGGACATCACAACAAAACAGGTGACAATGCTTCCAAGTTGAGGTGTGGGGAAGGTACTGGCAGGGAGCTGGTGTGGTCAGTGTTGGATTTTTCATTTCATGACCTGGTCCCGGAGAGTAAAAATCCATAGGTGGAGAGAAAATTGTATTGTCAGGCAAGTTAAGATTTTCATTTTTGTTTTAATTATTTTACTTGGAAAGTAAAAAATCCTGATTTGTAATAGATATTAAATCTTTGTGAGGAAAATTGGATTATATTTTAACTACAAGGTCGGTAAGATCAGGCAAAAAGAGCAAATTTCCTGAACAAATATGAAGAGAGCAAAATTCTTTGGACCCAAAAAGTCCAGAAAATGGCCCAAATTCCAAGGTTGGGTGTGGTGCAGTTTGGAGAGATTTGTGTGGCAAAACAGCAGGGATGCATTGGTAGATTAATTGATTGATTAATTGTATTAAGATTCAGTGTCATTGTTTAAAGGGAATGTTTCATCCTTGTATTGGTTTTGAACTGAGATAGCCATTATCTTTGGCCGTTATTGAAATGTCAAAAATACAAAGGTCATTTTCCCCAAAACTTGGCCATTTTTAAGCAATTTAATTTCCCATTTGCAAAATGAGGTCTAGGCTAGAGCTGCCGCTGATCGGCTGACAGCCACTTTTTCAGCCAATCCCACTTTGTCAACCAATCAGTGGCGGTCTATAGCTCAATAATGACATCATCCCAAATTTAAAACCTTAATTTGTATAAAGTTAAATGACTTCAAGAGAAAAATATCACCATCGTTTTCAGCAGCACTTGCTTCATATTTTTAACTACAACCAGTGTATATTTGACAACTTTCAGAAAGGTGAAACATTCCCTTTAATACAATGCTGAGTGGTTTCAAATGTTGTGTGAAGAAGAAGATAGATTCCACCTATTTGTGAATCTCATGTTTTCTTGATAAAAATGTGTGACAACACTAGTTTGCAACATTAGTGTTGCCCATTTGAGTTCCATTTGGTCAACCGATTGTATTCCAGGCTATTGTGATTGATGTGACTGTTGCAGACATTTGATAAGTGGCTGACACCTCCAGTGGACTGATTTTGGCATGCTTTTGATATTTGGGCAGGGAGCTGGACATCGAGCAGAGGTCCCATCAACTCCATGAGCAGATGGGGACCCGGCTACGCCTACTTGGGACCATCTCACCGAACATGGAGGACCTGCGGAGCGACAGCGTGGTGGCGGCCCTGGCAGCTGCCACCTGGTCCCTACAGAGCCGATCGGCTACACCCGGCTCCTAGCCGGGGGAGGGAGACCAACAACAACAGCTAGTCGAGATGGCGTTGGCGAAGTCGGCGGCCCTCTGCCGACGACTGAGGGAGGTGGTCAATGTCTGTGTCTTCTGACGAAGCTAGTCAGCTATATTGACATGCTTTGTATTTGTTGTCATAATAGGTGCTTATTCCATTGTGTGCATCACATTAAATGGCAAACAAAGTGTAGTGTAAGTGAATGTTTTGTGCAATACAGTGTAATTTTATTTTTGTAAAGATGTGCGTTTATGAAGATGGACTTCTTGTTACGGAGCGTTGACTGATGATGTGCTTTAAAGAAGACTATTACTGTTGATTTGCGTTAGCTAATAAGCATGCATCGTTGACCGACTGATCGTTGACTGAGCTGACTGCGCCCGCCTACCAGGGCGGATCCAACCGTGAGTTTTGGGGGGACAAATCCAGTGGCGTATTTCCACGAAAAGCTGTTGAGCGGGGGGGGGGGGGGGGGGAGAGCGGGCCGTCAGCGAGAAGTTGTTGAGCGGGGGTAGAGCGGACCGTCAGCCGTCCAGCATTTTTGGGAAGGGGAAATCACGGTTTCAGAATCTTGGGGGGGGGGGGGGGGTGGCCCTTCCCCCTGGATCTGCCCCTGCCTACGAGAAGCCCTTCAAAACAACAGCAGAACACAAACAATTTTCGAGGTGAAATTTCCCTGGACGATCTAAAGGTAAGCTAACATGCTACATGCATGCAGAAACAAAAGTAAAAGCAACGCAATTACGTTTTTAGACTGATTGTGAATACTGTACTAAAAACTGTACCTTTTCATCAAAATTACGGAAATTGTGCTTGCCATAACGAAAGCAAATGAAAGCAAATTTGCATCTCGCTTCAGTTGTCGAACTTGATTACTAGTGCTTAGTGTTGCAAAAAAAACACGGAAATATTTAAAACCACGCCCGGCACCGCCGCTGGCATAGCTCAAGCTGTGCACCACAGAAGCACGGCATTACTTGGGTGCAACCAAGTCCAGCGTATGCACCGTATGTTGTATACTGAATACACATATTTGCTCTACTTGAGCACTACATAACCCCGGCAAGCTGTATGGCTAGTCCTTTCAGGCCCAAGGCCCTAGATACTTTTCAGGCCCAGCGCCGGCTCCGTGGCTCTGAGTTTTACAACTCTATTGACTAACTGTCTGGTATATTTGGAATATTATATAGTAGATAAATAAGTAGAAACAGTAAAATATACAATGCATGTCAAATTTAACAAGATATTACTTTCAGCATATGTGAAATAGTTTTTAAAGCAAAGCTAAGCAGCATTACATTAAACTTGGTTAGAGCTGCTGCGAGGAACATTATTCTTATGATTAAAACCATTAGGGTTGATGACCTTAACCTCGATGTATCAAAACGTTAAAATCATTCATGTAAACATTGTATTCACTCATATGTAATTTTGACAAAGGCCTGTGGCCGAAATATCAATACAGTCTATCGGTAATTTAACGTTTTGATACATCGAGGTTAAGGTCATCAACCCTAATGGTTTTAATCATTACATTAAACTTGATTGAAATTGACGTATTTATTGGCTACTGAGCTGCATCCTACCAGTTATTTGGTTGGAACTGAAAATAGCTTACGGTAGGAACCAAACAGGCTACCTACTAAACATAGCTTACGCGATTTAGCACGTTGTGAACAGCACTATGGCTATCTCCGTAACGTGTCCACCCTGTCCCATGGCGTCATTTTCCAGCTCGATTTCCACCAATGGGGTGGCCAAATCGGGAGAAGCGTATTTCCTTTCGTAGACCGTCTCGTGGCACTTCTCGATCTACCAAAAGAATTACGCCTTCGACCAGGCGCGGCCGCCATGTTTATATGCGGTGGCGCATTCGTCACTCAACGATCTTCAACATAATTGTAGGTGAAAGAAGTGTCATCCAGATGTAAAAATACTTTCACCTGATAGATACTACTACAAAGTATCCTCAAGTCACCTTACTTCATCAACAACCAGGTGAAATAATACAAAATTCGCACTTCAACCAAAAACAGCACCCAGCGACAGTTCCCCGTTGCCAAAATCCAAACATTGCCTTATATGGGCATGGGCCTCGCTCGGTTGCATGCCTCGCTTTGACACGTCTAGCGGCTCACTCTTGCAATTTAGGAGAAAATGTCTCAAAAGCGAGCTGTAGAGGACATTTCAATCTATCATGTAGTGCTCAATTGATCCCTCTGGCAACTAACGTATGCAAATGGTAGGACGCGAAAGTAGGCCGATTTAACACTATTTGAATGGGGAGCGAGTGATGTCACGTGCCCGTGACATCACGCATTTTGCTGCCTACCCCGTACGGGTCTACCTAGTCTCTATGGTCTTGGTATATACCAGGTAGAATCATCCGTGTCCAGCTTTTGCGCAGGTTGCCAGATGACGTCATCGGGGGTACACATTCAACGGAGATGCCGCCCGACCGTGTTAGAATACCGCCCCGACGCATGCAAATAAAATACTTCGCTGTGATAATTGACGAATTATGGAATGTAATATATAGATGTTTTTTCATTTAAAATGATTATACTTGAATACAAATGACTATTTCGTAAAGATTTTAACAATACAAGCCTTCACAATTGGCAGACAAATAAAGGCATGTGGAAGTGCAGCATCAGTATTGAGAGTGGGTACTTGTCATGTCATGCAGTGACCAATTTCTCGATTTTGATCTACTATGAGCAATAATGTAAAAGTTTACACGCTTGTTCCAATATTACAGAAGCTCAGAAGCTACGACGGCAGCCTCGTAGTCGTGGAGAGAAGGATGAGATGATGAAGTTCAGCGACATGTGGGACACCGCCTCCAAGCGATCGTACATACAAAACCGACTCCATGCAACTCTCAGCTAAGTGACAAAATATCAGCGAACACCACATTCAAAACTACTATTAGGACCTGGTTCTGTTGCTCAGCTCTATTACATTTGGTAGGATGACGGTACAGACTAATAAGAGAGCCACCAAGTGCAGCACCACCGCCCACACCTGGCCACTGCAGCACTGCGTGGCTCCAGTCTCTTGTATCTCGTCGTCGTCGTTACTCTCTTGACACAGTCCCGGGCTTATCGATGATTTGGGCTTAACCCGCGACTTACTGGGGGGGGGGCTATTTTTTGCCCCCCCCCCTCCCGTTATTTTGCAATAACTCCTAAACCAACACCGGTACCGTCACCAAACTTGCAGTACCTTCTCTCACATCAATTCTACACATGCTGACAAAAATAAAAATATGAGGCTATGATAGGTCAACCGGGAATGACGTCAGAGTGACGTCATGTTCTTCGGTTTTTGTTGCAAAATAATGGTGTGCGGAAAACGCTGTCAAAGATACGATGTTTGAGATAAACTCAATGGTCTTAAACCAAATTACTGACAATAGACCGGGCTATCAAACTGCTATCTCGGATTTTTGAGTTTTTTTATTCAAAATTTTGAGAAATCCAAATAATTTTTCTTTTGTTTTTACAAAATTTTCAAGACAAAATCAGAATTATCCCAAAACCGGAATATATGTGATCGAGACTTCTGCGATGAATATGTGTACCAAATTTAAAGTCGATATCTTCAAAAATAACTGAGTTATGACCTTTAAATGACAACAATCGACCACTTATCGCAGCATTACTATGAAACACATTTCCATTTGTGTTTTTTACTTCTATTTATATGGAACAAACAATGTTCTAAGGTCATTTTTCGCGTTCTAGACGAAAAACAAACCCATACACATGTGTTGCAACGCCTAATGACCATATTCTGCAGATTCACCTCGTGACCTCGGATGACCTTGACCTGACCCAAGGTCATAAACAGCTTATAAAGGTACTTAGAAGTGTTAGACACACGAATCATACCGATTTATCGACAGCTTATGCGTTTAATATCGCAATTTTGCGCGACAATTCCATCAATCGAGACCTTTTGACACGGTCAAACATTTTGTTCTTGATCTGACCTGTGACGTCATCGGTGACCCCGAGGTCAACAATATTATGTTTCCCTCGATAAATTTCCCAGGGCTATCGAATGCCGTTTGAATGTTTACATTCGGTCCAGTATTTCCGGAGATCCGAGGGGGGCAAAAAATAGCCCCCCCAGTAAGTCGCGTTATGAAATATACCCCAGTAACTCGCGGGTTAACCCGCGAGTTACTGGGGTATATTATGACGTAGCCAGTAGCCAGACTCGAACCCTGCTGCTGCTTTCTGAACACGCCCTCCATCTGGGGCTTCAAGTTCCAGCTGGAGAGGGCGTTCCTCTGAAGCTCGTACACCTCACGTCGGAGTCGTGCTGTTTCACGGCGCCATTTCAGACGATCAGCCTGCTGTTTTTCCTGCAGTCTCAGGATCTGTCTCTAGGTGGCGAACCTCAGCACGTGATGACATCCTGGGAAGAAGAATAATGACATGGTGCTCAAGACTTTGTGATACATAAAAATGTCATTGGGAGTTATAGGGGGATCATTTAGTGTCTCTGCCCTATTACAGGCTTGTAATACTTGTGTACGCTACTTAGGCAAACTCTAAAATAGAAGATTTAACTTAAAACCTGAAAATCCGTTTTCATACACAATATGCATAATGCCAACCAAGCCTTATTTTAATAAATCCGTGATGTAGAAACTGAACTTTAATTGGTCATGTGATGTCAAGTTGGCACAACCATGGTATTTGTTAAATTATTTTCATTCTGATGCTCTGTATATCAATGTTGATATATCAGGTACAGTAACAGTTTATTGCAATGTATTGCTTGCCCATAAGTCACCAGCTCAATGTAATATCAAATTCCTACAACTGAGGGTCAATGCAACTATGTAGCAAAATGCTTTGACCCTAGCAATTTAACACGTTCCACTTCCAGGTTTAAGATTCAGACTAAAAACATAAGACAATATTTAATATTGAAGTGTGGAACGGCATCAGGGTTGGAAGATGGTTCCAATCAGGCATTATCTGCAGCTTCCTCAAGTAACAAGGATCAAAATCATCAGAGGAAAAGTGGTCTGAACAGGGTATTGGTAGGGCAGGCACCACACTTCTGTACACCAGCTGTAGCTAGTGTAACAAGGGACAGGCTGTGCCAGGTGCAGCTGTCATCTTGATGACGTCAATGGGAGGGTATACCTAATGGCACCCTGAACAGATGGTGATGGTTGCTTTTGAAGGATCAAAGGGATCAGCCTGCTTACATTTGGAAATCCAACTACTCAGCAGTTTCTGGTCTTTGGGAAACTTAAAGTAGCTCACTCTTGTCATTCTTTTTCTTGGACTTCCCTCCAAACCACGACTTGCAAGTTGCATGAGGCAACAACACAAACCCTGCCGGCTGCCCATATCTTTTAATCTGAAAGGGAATGCATGGTTGATGGTTAGATGGTTAACAGCGATATCATCTTACAACAACCAAACTTTCAAGGTTTAAATGATTGAAGAATGAAGAAGTATGACAAAATGTGTACCTACATAGGTACCTAGGTTGTAGGCAGGTGCAGATCCAGGGGGGGGGGGGGGGAGGGCGCTAGGGCGCGCCCCCGATCTTAGGTCGCGCACATGCTGCACCATACCCTGTAGGGCGCAACTTTTTGTATGGCGCCCCGGCGCCCCCCTCCCCTGACCAAAATCCTGGATCCGCGCCTGGTAGATACCTACTTTTCATGTCTTTGAATCAATCAGAATCAGAAAATGGCAACAAAGAAACAACGAAGCAACAAAGAAGTTAGAGCCACATAACAATATTCATTGTCATCATATTTATGTACGGCTTAAAAAAATACCATAAGACATCATGCCCCTCATCATGTTACTTATATGAACATAAATGGGTGAATAATAAGGCCTTGGTGAATAACCTTACCTTCAACGCGTCGCTGTACTGGTATCTCAACGGCCTTGTTTTGATCTGTGCCACGGATCTTGTGCGTCACAAATGGAAATACTTTCAAAATAGGCCTTAAAATGCTGCAGTATATGAAATCGACTTCTTAAATCGCTGCTATACGAAAACAAATGAAAATGGTGCATCTAATTACGATTTTAATGATTTTAATTCAAGGACTAGAACTCAAAACACATAACTAGCCTCTCAAAGCTACACTTACTCACGCACAGCGTGTTTAAACACCAAAAGCGATGTACCCTCGATGATGTCATTTGGCTGAAATCCTCAAACACGTTGGAGGCATTGGGATGACAAGGGCCTGGGTGACGCGGTATCGTGAGTGTGTCGCTGGATATTGATATTGCGCCAAAAAAACTTGACATTGACATGGAAAAACTGTTAAGAAGGCTGTCGGAAAGTGTCAGTGTAAGGCTAATAGTAAATTGAAGTGGGTGGAGCACAGTGGCCAAATTCAGTGAGTTGTAGGAGAGGAGGGGAATGACAAAATTATGGCATGTTGCCAGATGTGATACATGGAACGGGAGGTGTCCAGCTCAAAACATGGAAATTCTTACCTTATTTTCATGTTTTTAGACCCGGAGACCTCCTTCGTCCTATCATTTTTGATAAAACAAACAATTTTGTCATCACTCCGTTCCCTTAAATATTTGAATTTGGCCACCATGGCGTGGAGTGTGAAAAGAAACTACCTCCGTCTAAGAAGCATGCCATTTGCGACTACTGGGTTGTACCAGCAACAAGAATACTACGGGACCACCAGGTAAGTGAGGTAGGTAACTGCGGTTATGCAATTTATGTAAATTGTAATTAATTGCTGCCCTTTTGTGACATTTGCCAGCATCTTGGTTGTACTTGCCAGGTGCTCCTGTTTCATGTAAATGTACTTTCACAAAAAAGATAACAGCAGTCTTAGTAGGTACAGGGACCTGCAGTGGAGTACACTGAGGTCCAGCGTCTCTAGCGTATGTTCCTCCTCTAGCGTAAGTTTGACTGCAAATTAAGAAACAACAATAAATGCATTCAAACCACATTACTGAGAGCTTAAAAATGACTATTGATGCATTGGCTCCCCCTGTCCTTTCTATTGGCTGATTTTAAGCAAAAATCAATTTTCCTCCGCAAAGAGCTAAAAATGTTTTTTTTTCTTCTTCAAATCAGCCAATAGATATGGTGAGCCAATGCATCAATATATCATTTTGAAGCTCTCAGTAATGCAGTTTAAATGCATTTATTGTTATTTCTTAATTCGCAGACAATCATGCTAGAGGAGAAGATAAACCTTTTTTTATAAATTTAGTCCGAATGTTTCGTATGGATGGATTTCCGAGGTCAGGATCCGCGCTAAGCAGAGCTTGTTGCACAGATCCTGACCTCACCACCCGATCGCGCAATTCCTGTTGGCCGGCAGAATTTAGAGACGAAAGTTTTACGTGCCCGACATACCTGGACACGGTCCGCCCCGCTCACTGACGTCACCTGACCTTGAGTGCGACCGCTGTCACCGGCCGCAGGCTATCCCAGTCAGAAGCAAATAGCGAGCGCCGAAGCGAATCGAACCCTAGCTGCCACTACCGGGATAGGTCAGAAGTCCAGCGCTCTCTCACTGAGCTACAGGGGCTTACATGTACCACATATTTTTGAAAACTCATCGGATTTTGCTTGCTTATGCATTGCTAGCTAATTTAAAACAAATTTCCCTCTGTAAAAGTTGCTTAGATTGTCTTCTATATCAGAAAATGTGTCAATTTTGTGCCGATTTCAGGCGGTTTAGGGGGCCATGGTTGCCATGCCCCCCCCCCTGGATCCGCTAGGGGCAAGTGATGTCATCATTGAATGTGGAAACATATTCTTGCATCCAATTCCAAACATATTCTTGCATTCTTATTCCTGCATCCTTGCAACAATAGGTACAACAAATATCAGTAGATGATGCAATGTCACATGGTTCTGGAGTACAATTATTCAGACATCACCATCTTTATGTGATCCGCCAATGTGATCCATTGGCGGATCCAGAGCGGTGGTTTGCGGCGGGGGGGGGGGGGGGGGGGGGCGTACGGTACGAGTGGTTGGTTGGTTGGGGGGGGAAATTCCAAAAATTGTCACACAATTCAGAAAACTCATCGGATATCGGTTGCTTATGCAATATGCATTGATAGCTGATTTAAAACAAACTTTCCTTCGTAAAAGTTGCTTAGATTGTCTTCTATATCAGGAAATGTCTAAATTGTGTGCCGATTTAAGGCGTTTTTTGGGGGGGGGCATGGCCGCTACCCCCCCCCCCCCCCCCCCCCGGATCCGCTAGTGTGTGTAGCACTCATTGCAACGATCACAAAATGTGAAGTGTTGACACAATGTGCTGTGTTTTGACACAATGTGCTGCGTAATGACAAAATGTGTTGTATGTTTACAAAATGTGCCAGAGTGCCGATTTGTTAAAATGTTGTTAGTCACCAAGGCATGAGAAAAACCTTATTTTTTTTCTAGTAATTTGCCATAAGAGCACGAAAAATGGAAGTGAGTTAGCCTGGCTTTTTGTCGGCGTCAGCCTCGTGGTTTTTCACCTCTGCCCAGTCTACCCAAACAAAATACGTGTCCCACATAGCAACAGTGATATCAGTTTGGCAGCATAATAGACCACAAATATAGTTTGTTTGTATAGACCATACACAACTACCAAGTTGTCTGCAAAGTACTATTTCAGTCGACAGCGGTTTGGGAGAACCGCGGAAGACCACTCATTGACTTTGAACGGGAGCCTCTCCGCCGTCCAACCCGCGGATCCGCTGATTTTATCAGTCAACTTCGCTGCATAGCAGAAATGGTATACACTTTGGAACACATTTAGAAACCCAGAGTATATTTTAGATTGTTGACCACTGACTATGGATGCATGATGGCAACATTTTAAAACCCCGCTTTGGAGCGATCATCGCTTTCGGAAGCGACGCATGTGATTTGTTTTGCAATTCTGTGAAGCACCTCCTTCTTCAGAGTTCAAGGTAAGGTTAAGTTAAAATAATTTATAATATAGTTGCTAAAAATGTGGACAAAATAAATCGCATAGCAAGTAGGGTAAACTTAACATGTCAACACATCAGACTTGGCACGTTACTGGTGGTGTTGTGGTAATTTGGGACACCTCAAGACTTCAAACTTTCATGTTATTGGTGGTGTGTTGGTGTCTGAAAGTCATCCCAGGCAAAGGGTTGTCAGTTTGAAGGGAGAAAACGGTAAACAACTGTAACCCCGGACACGCCCTAACAACATACTTTCCATCCTATTGGTGATGTAGTGTGTCGGTATCGACTTCATCACCAATAGCATGCAAAGTATGGCATTAGGATGTGCCCGGTGTTAATGTTTTTTTTAACAGGTTTAACCTACCTGTAAAAAGTCTGATTAAATTAAAAACTGCTTGTATTTGACCATTGGTTCAGTAATTCACCCCCTGCTATTTCATGTTATTGGTGGTGTGTTGGTGTTTGAAAGTTAGTGTTTGAAAATCATCCCAGGCCAAGACTTGTCAGTTTGAAGGGAGAAACAGGGTTAACAACTGTAACCCCGGACACGCCCTAACAACATACTTCTCATGTTATTGGTGATGTAGTGTGTCAGTATCGACTTCATCACCAATAACATGCACAGTATGGCATTAGGATGTGTCTGGTGTTATTTTCGTCTACCCTACCTGTAAAACGTCTGATTAAACTAAAACTGTTTGTATTTCATGTTCGGTTCAGTAAATCTCCCCCCCCTCCCCCAAGTTGGTGCGGCGACTGCCCCATCAACTTCGATTTTGGACCCACCATTTTTATGTTCTGCCCCACCAACTTTTTCAGATTTGAAGGTTTTCTAGTGTTAAACTGTTCAATTTTTCACCTCAGTCATGCAAAGCAACCATCCAATATGATATTTTGCCCCACCAACTTGCTCTGAAAAGCTCCACCCATACTGTCTATGAGATGGTCTGGGGGGTCCAGGGGCGCGACAGCCCCTGGTAGGTTCTGCAGCGCAGCGGGCGAATGTGAGCGGCACGTTCTAAACATGGGTCCCTGCGACCTTAATTGCTGTAAATGTTAGGTCAAGTTTGATTATGTATTGTATGATTGGTTATTAGCTATGGTTATGGTTGTCATTGGTTATGTATGATTATGTACATTTACAGCAATTAAAAGGTAATAACAAAATTGTATGGTGCATATACCACATTTGGAGTATTGTGTACAAGCCTGGTCTCCAACATATGAGAAAGATTGCTGGATGTTAGAAAGAGTTAAAAAAGGGCAACACAAATGGTGAATTGTCTTGGTAGTTTACCTTATGAAGATAGATTAAAGAAATTGGGTATGTTTTCACTTAGATATAGAAGGCTAAGAGGAGATCTAATTGAAGTCTTCAAATTTGTAAATGATCAGCATTCTGGATATTTAAAGGGAATGTTTGAGTTCAATAGGGGAAATCGAGGTAGAGGTCATCAGCATAAACTCATTATGAAACAAAGTAGGACTAGGTTATGGCAGTATTTTTTCAGTAGAAGGGTTCATTGAAGAAGGGAAGGGACATTGGAATATGCTACCAGAGGATGTCACTGATGCAGTGACACTTGCTTCCTTCACAATTAGATTATATAGATACTTTACAGAGAAGGGATTAGTTCATAAATACTCGTGGGATTAGCCTTCTTTTATGCAGGTAGAGTAAGGTGATTTGAAGGGGCGAGACTGGTGGTGGGGGGGGGGGGGGGTGCAACCTCGGATGGGCCCAAGAGGCTCTTTCTTGCACTTTTCTTTATGTCTCTGTATGTATCGTTTTTGGTGACGTCATAGCTTTGGTATTACTGGTACACTTTTCTGTCTGTCATAAATGAAAACAATATTCACATTAAATGATAAATATTGCTTAGACCTGTCTATACTCTCTTCTTCTATAGGGGCCTCAATAACTTTACAATGTCTTTAATCTTGCATCAGCTACAGAGTAGCTTATCAAAGTTTCTGCAACTTTATTTTTTCATGTATGATCAATATTTCACAAGAGTGCAAATACAAATATTGCTTCAACGAGCGATATTGCATTAGTGTTGCTGGAGAACCATTTTCCAACTTTCGATTTGGTCGGAGAAACATAGTCTATTTTTACCACCCCTGGACTTAAGGTAAGGTCAATTTGTGACCTCCCCATTATAAGTCAACGGGGAAAAATGAAAACGCATATAAATCCATAGGAAATTGATAAATGTGACCAGTTTTCACCAGATCCACCATTCTCGTTCCAAATACACAGACCCATGTCATTTTTTTGTTCTTTGACCTCGACGAGGTCAACTCAGGTGAACCCGATGTCACGATTTGTTTTCTTCTTCAATAACTCCTTAGCAAATCAAGTTAGATCAATGGGATTTTTACCATTGTGTTTGTCTCGTCGAGACACATCGATTGATGTAAAACTTGAGCAACTGACTTGACCTTGACCTGACCTGGGCTTGGTCAATTTTTGGATATGACCTAACCAGGTCACCCTTTATACTATTCGATGCGTCTTGACGACAGAAACACAATGATGACAACTATTACTTAATCATGCTTCTGTTAAAAATTATTCCTGAAAACAATCCGGCGATTTTTAGCATGTTTCAAGTTCAATGGCCTCTGCTGACCTAACTTTCGGCATAAGGTCAAATCTGAGTGACAGAAAATTAAATTTTGCTTCGAACTCTTTTTATCCGTGCGTCGCTAGCTCTTTTAGTTCTCGAGATATAGGCGGCTATGTTAAGGGTACCCATATATGGCCGAAATTTGATCTTCGGTGACCTCTGTTGACCTCATTATTGACCTGACCTAAAATTTACTTATGACTTTCAATAGAGCATGTCTCAAGCTATCTAAAGTTTGTGTTCCGCTTGTCGCTACGTTGCGTGGGTTTCGATATCTTGTGGGCGGGTATCCGACCCTTCGTCGGTTCGATGTTGGCGCGGACCCCCGGTGGTGCGCGGGTATCCGACCCTTCGTCGGTTCGATGTTGGCGCGGACCCCCGGTGGTGCGCGGGTATCCGACCCTTCGTCGGTTCGATGTTGGCGCGGACCCCCGGTGGTGCGCGGGTATCCGACCCTTCGTCGGTTCGATGTTGGCGCGGACCCCCGGTGGTGCGCTGGTATCCGACCCTTCGTCGGTTCGATGTTGGCGCGGACCCCCGGTGGTGCGCGGGTATCCGACCCTTCGTCGGTTCGATGTTGGCGCGGACCCCCGGTGGTGCGCGGGTATCCGACCCTTCGTCGGTTCGATGTTGGCGCGGATATATATGTAAAATTACGGTACCCTTAATATGACCTCGAACCGACTCCATCAGCATTGGACCACATCATCACAAACCAGACGGAGCCAGCGCCGGAGGTCACCATCCTCCCGAACATCATCAGCGACCACCAGCCGATCATGGTATCGGCGCAGCTCGGCAGAGTGCGCAGGCCGGTACAGTGGCGAACTATCCGCAGCTGGAGGCGAGCAGACTGGAACGCCATCTGTCTTGATCTGCTGCAGTCCGACTGGGACGGCATAGATGGCGCAACGGATGTTGACCAATGCGTCAACAACTTCATGAGCGTGTGGAACACTGTCATGGACCGCCACTGCCCGCCCAAGCGTGTACGCATTGCTAGACCGCACTGCCCCTGGATCGCCGACGATCCAGCTCTGTAAGCTCTCCTGTCCGAGCGGGACTACGCGCGAGACACCTGGCTCTGCTTACGCACCCCGGAGGCGAGAGTGGACTTTGTGCGTCTCCGCAACCAGGTGAAGAGTCGCCTCATCGCCGCCCGGCGCCAGTTCCTCTGTGGCGATATGACCTCGGTAGACCGCCGCGGGTTCTGGCCGACCTTCAAGAAATTCGCCACGGCGACTGCGACGCCGGCCGGCGTTCCCGCGGGAAGTCCGGAGGAGACAGTGGCGGCAGCTGACAAGTTAAACCGGCACTTTGCCGACGTAGGGCCTCGCATCGCGGCCGACCTCAGGGACGCTGTCGCTGCTGGCCGTGATAACCCCAGGCCGCCGACCGTGTGCGCCGCTGGCTTCGAGCTCAGGCCGGCCACTTTGCCTGAACTATCCCGCTGCATCCAGCAGATGAGTGCGTCGCGCGCGGTCGGGCTGGACGAGGTGCCGCTATTTGCGGTCCGCGAGTGCTTCGCAGTTGTGGGTTCGCATCTGCTGCGCCTGGTTAACCTGTCGCTGTTGGTGAAGGTGTTCCCGAGGCAGTGGAAAACCGCATGTGTCGTGCCCATACCCAAGACCGGTGACCCTCAGATACCCTCTAACAATAGGCCAATATCGCTACTTAGCGCGCTATCGAGAATATTGGAGAAGGTTGTATGTAGTCAGCTGACAGTATATTTGAACTCGGCCAACCTACTGAGCCCATCCCAGTACGCGTATAAACAAGGACACTCCACTGAGGATCCCGTGCTCGGTGCTGTCGAGCGCCTTGCTCTAAACATCGACAGAGGTCTTGTATCGTCGGTAACGACGTATGATCTTTCAAAGGCGTTCGACAGCGTCGACCACGACGTTCTCCTGAGTAAGATGGCATGGTATGGCATCGACACTGCGTGGTTCCGCAGCTGCCTGAGTGACCGTGCCCAGGTAGTGAGAGGTGGGCAGCTGACTTTGCCGATGTCGTGCGGCGTGCCCCAGGGCTCGATCGTTGGACCAATCCTCTTCGTCTTATTCACAAACGACATGTCTGGACATTTAACCCATGGTCACCTCATCTCATACGCGGATGACACCGTCCACCTGGACTGTGCGCCCTCTGACAAACCCGGGCTAGATGCCCTGAAAAACAGACTGGAACTCACTCTTCTCGAACTTCAAGCATGGTTCGGGGCAAACTCTCTCAAAATCAATGAAAAGAAAACTGACTTTCTCCTTGTTGGCTCCAAGCATAATCTGAAAAAAACATCAGACTTCCACTTCGAAATTGATGACACGACCATTAAACCTTCAAAGAAATTAAAAATCCTAGGCGTCGTTCTAGAACCCTGTCTGTCATGGGACGCGCATGTCTCCGGTGTGGTCTCAAAATGCAACGGAATCTTCGTCTCACTCTACAGATTTCGGCACTACTTTTCCTGCGAAGTCCTCAAAATGATCGTACAAGCGTATGTTTTCCCACACATCCACTACTGTCTCTGCGTGTGGGGCGGAGCAGCCAAGGGTCAACTATACAAAATTCGAAAAGTAATCAACTTCGCCGCCCGAGTAATCACTGGAACCAAAAAACATCTCCACATCTCTCCGGCCTTAAATTCCCTAAGATGGATAAGAATCGAGGCCATGGTGGCTCGCCATGACCTTGTTAAAGTGTTCAAGGCGCTGAAGGAAGAGGGTGTGCCTGCCAACATCCGCGCGCTCTTTACCCCCCGCGCCGCTGTGACGACCCGCGAGACTCGCGCCTCTGACCGCGGATCCCTGAAGCTCCGAAAATGCCGTCTGTCCGCTACGCAGAGCGTATTCTCTTACCGAGCCGCGGCTGCCTGGAACGGCCTGTCCCCTGATATCAGCGGGGTCACCACCCTAGGTACTTTTAAATCTGCCATCTGCGACCTGTGAGTGCTCACTGTGTATGTGTCTTACTTTTTTTCCCTGCATTATTTACTTGTATTGTCTTTTACCTCGACGTATTGGCTTGTACAGGGAGGTTCACAAAAAACTGACACATTTTATTTTGAATTATCGTGCAACCAAGTGCTCCAGGCATGTAGTTTCGAATACCAAACAACACATAATTTCATGGAGATTTATTCAGCATACGTCCTGAGCACACCTCTCCCACTTCCAAGTCGCTACATGACATGTTCCAGATGGCGTCCGTTTCGGGCGACGCTCAGCTCTGCCCGCCGCCGGAAGTTCTCCACCGCTCTTCGGCACGTGTCGGCGGAGAGGGCCCGCACTGCTGCTCCCACTGCCCTCTTCAGCTGCTTCATGGTTCGTAGGTTCTTCTTGTAGACCATCCCTTTCAGGTGTCCCCACAGAAAGAAGTTGGGGGACTGAGGTCGGGGGAGTAGGCCGGCCAGGGGTGAGAGGTGTTACGCGAGATCACGCACGCGCCGAAGTGCTCCTGGATCAGCCGGATGGTCGCGGCTGCTGCATGTGGGGGCGCGCCATCCTGCTGAAACCACTGGGTGGCGTAGGTATCCGCGTATCTCTGCTGCATGGCTGACAGGAACCGCTTGACGATGCGGTGGTATCTTTCTGCATTCACTGTCTGCGTGCGGCCGGCGCGGTCCTCGAACCAGAAGGGGCCGATGATGCCCGAGCAGCTGACGGCGCACCACGCCGTGCACTTGAGGCTATGCAGTGGCCTCTCCTCGACGATATCAGGTGCCGTAGTCGCCCAGTAACGGTTGTTCTGGGTGTTAATGCGGCCGTCCAGGTGAAAGTAGGCCTCGTCCGTAAACCAGACATGGTTCAGAAATGCGTCCGATGCCTCGCACTGCTGCAAACACCACCTGCAGAACGCCACTCGGTCCTCCATGTTCTTGGGCGTCAGCTTCTGGCGGGTCCAAATCTTGTATGGATACAGCCCCATGTCCTCCGTCAGGATCCGCCGAGCCGAAGAAAGGCTGACGCCCACTTGCTGGCTAAGGTGGCTGACTGGTGTGCGCGGATACTTATCCATGATGTTCTTGGTCTTCTTGACCACTCTCTCGGTCCTTGCCGATCTTGTTGTCCCAGTCGACCCCTCCCATAGGTTGTCCACAGTCCCTTCTTGGAGAAACTTCTCCGTTAAGCTCAAAATTGTGTTGCGGGCCGGAGCTGTCCTTGCTTTAAAATGGCTTCGGAAGTTTCTTTGGGTTTGCGTGACAGACTTAGTCGCCAGGTAAAATTCGACGATTTTAATCTTTTCCTGTTTACTGTAGGCCCCCATGTTGCCGATTAAAATCACCAACCTGCCCAAAATTTCCATTTCACGAGCTCTCATTTGGCGCGTGCGTCGACTATGTTGGTGCCCCTAGATCGCCACAAAATCGTTTTCAAATGTGTCAGTTTTTGTGAACAACCCTACTTGTATTGGCTTTTGCTGGTTTTTGTAGAGCCTGTGCTGCATCCTGTTGAAGTGAGACCGTAACACCCACCCCGTGGAAGGTTTTGAATACACTGTGAATACACCGTACCCCTCCCCACATCCCATTCCCCCCACTGGTCCACGCTGATTGGTCGATACGTTTTGACAGCAGCAGGCAGCAGCAGTCAGCCCGTCAGCAGGCGTCGTGAACAAGGTTCTGGTTCAACCTGGCACTATGTGTGGCCCGCTGTGCGCCTGGCGATGCCAGCGCCGCGGCGGCGGCTATAGGTAACGCTCAGTTGATAGTCCTCTATCGTACGCAGCGGTGCTCTATCTACACAGCGGATTCTCCGTGTAGCCGAGAATACACGTCTGGAACTAAACAAAAACCACAACTCAACAATTACATTCTGATTCAAAATTCATGTTTTTAATATAGATCGGAACAACGAACATGAAGCTCATTGCTTCAACTTCAGAACTTCAATTGCATTCTCATACATTTAGTCTGCATACATCTGCTTTTCACTTCCACGTTCTCATCTCCTTCTCCCCTCAGAATCATCGAGAACACAGAAAGATCGCCTTTATCATCTGCGCACTTTGCAGTGCGTTTCGTGAAGCCCTCCTGTCCCCGTCAGTTTCATTGCCATACGATGTCGAGAAAACGAACACGTTCGGAATGGAAAACATATCGCTCTCAGATTACCTGCGAACAGGACAACATATGCATTTCTGATTTTTGCACTGTGTGGAACTGCTAAATACACCTATTTATTCCATGCTCATTTATTCCATGCTCATGTTTCATATTCATTCCATGCCTAAGCTACGGCCCATTTGGGCTGCGCTGCTCCATATTGGGATGCTTATCAACATATATTTAACAATACAAAATGTTCTGCTAACATCAAGATATATCGTTGGGAGCGGAAATGTGAGCAATTCAAAACAGTCATCCACGCTATTAGGGACCGAGGAGGCATGACAACGTAATAACTGGTCATCCAATCAATCCACCTGTTAGATCACACAGAGTTCTACCGCTGGAACCGATGTTTCAAGCTTCCATTGCCCCATACACACTTTGGCATAAGGCTCTTATGTCCTAGCAGCTCCAGCAGCATTACCAACCGCTGGTCCAGCCGCTTAAGCTGCACCAACAGCCCTCCAGCGGCACCAATGTCCTAGCCGCTCCAGAAGTACCATCAACCACAGGTACAGCCGCTCCAGTAGCACTAGCTCCAGTAGGCCTGGGTGTTGGCGAGCTTCTTCGAGCTCTGGCTGCCTACGATCGCGTCCGGATCGGTGCAGCGCGGCTCGCCAGTCCTCCTGGTGGTGTACCTGCGCCGGTAGCGACCCAGGGCTTACTTGTCTGGCGTCCGATCGCAACGCCTTGCTCGGCCCAGCCCGTGTGGGCGGCGCATGTGCTGGCGGCGGCGGCGGCTCGGGGGCGACGTCTTGTCCAGCGCCCGATTGCAGCGCCGGATCCGCCAATCGCGGGACGCGCCGCTGCACGTCAGCTGATGTGGTGGACGCGCCACATCAGCTTACGTCTGAACATCCGTAAGACCGACAAGGTGCGCTGCGCCACCGTCGACCGCCCCAGAGGCTGTCGGTCCAATGGTCCGATCCCGCGTGCGTGTATGTATAAGTGTGAAGGAGCAATTTCGCCACCGGCGTTGGATTTTCTGTTTTGTTCTGTTAAGTGTTAAGACGCCTTGCTTTCGTTCCACTCGCAAGCGTCTTGGGGGAGGTGTTGTATCTCGGAGAGTTGTTGTGATTTAGTTGCTTCTTCCTCCGATGGAAGCATATGGAAGCTCGGTTTGTTTACATTTGTTGTAATATATCAGTTACCGGGAGGATCACGAGGTCTGCGGACGCACGTGCAACGCAACTGACAGTTATATCCATCCAACTTCCGTCCTATATGCATTGTTCCAGTCATAGTCAAAAGCGTAGAGCGCGCTGCACACCAGCAGCTTGACAAATACCTATCAGATAACTACCTCCTCTCTTCCAGTCAGCACGGTTTCCGGCCTCGTCACTAGTGGTGCCTATCGGTACAATCATTTTCGGAATTCGGAATTTGTCCGCAAACCGATTCGGTTTTCGGACGGGCATAGTATATTTTTTTTTACATTTTCGGACATCCAATGCCCAAGGATGGCTTGTCGCGAAAATCACTTTGTTACTTTTGTATTAACAAAAAACAAAGTGTGCCACAGGTGTGCTATTTCCATATCAAAACTTTTCCTGCTTTCGGACAAATTTCGGACAAACAATGATTTTCGGACAGTTTCGGACGGACAGCTGGGCATGGTCTTGGACATCGTCGGACATTGGCTATATATTTGCTGAAACTGGCACTACTACTCGTCACTCGACCGAAATCGCGCTGACCTCAATTTCCGATCAAATCCTATCCGCTTTTGACCATGGAGAAGTTTCCCATCTCTGCCTGCTGGATTTAAGCAAATGTTTCGATGTGATAGATCATTCAAAGCTCCTTTCAAAATGATCATTTCATGGAATTGACACGTCCTGGTTCTCTGCCTACTTTCGTAACCATTCACAGAGCGTCAGCCTCACTGACGGTCTGGGTTGAGTAAAAACTTCCCTACCGCTGCCCTACAGCATCGGTGTTTTTCAAGGTTCATCTCTAGGCCCTCTCCTCTACTGAGCCTTCGAAAACGACCTGTCTGTTTGCCGAGGACGCAGTGGTTGTGAATATGTTGACGACACCCAAGTTTTGGTCAGTAGCAAAAATATGAGATTCACAAAGTGGAGTCGCATGGATTCGACAATTGGTTTCGAGCAAATGGACTGAAAGTATAGGCAAATGCCACTAAGACCCAACTGATGCTTCTAGGCAGCCCTCAAACTTTCCGCACTGTGCATGACATCAAAGTAAAATTCCGCAATCAGGATTTAATCCCAATTTCAGAAGCCAAACGCATATGTCTCACCTTTGACCGCTCGTTATGCTGGAACCGCCATGTCTCTAACGTAACACAACGCTGCTTCGGAGTTTTGGCTGGTCTATCGCATATGAAGGGACACCTGCCAACGGCCGTGCTTTCCGCGCTGATTAACGCTCTGGTTTTCTCGCAGATCCAGTACTGTTTTTTGGTATATGGAGACGGCAAGAAGGAAAACTTCTGTCGGCCTAAAACAAATCATAAACTATGCTACGAGAGTACTTTTTCGCCGAAGGGAATACGACCAGGTATCGGATCTGCTGGGGAGGATGGGGTGGCTCGGCGCGGAGGGCATGGCCACATACCACACACCGTGCTTCACGCACAAGCCTGACGCGGCGCTTCTCACCGTCATGCCGGTGGAATTTATTTTGACTGTGATTGAATGGGTGTATGTGTATGTGTTTGCGTGTGTCAGTGTTTTTGTTTACTTGTGTGATTCAATTGTACGCTTGTCTGACCGAATTTGCTTCCTGTGTTTTAACTTATAACGAGAGGTTGCAATAGCCGCAAACACTTGGATGACCTTACTAATAACATATTTCTGCACCTGTATGATTGTATCTGTATCTGTATCTGTATCTATAGCCCTGTTTCCATGGTTTGTATGTTTGGATTCAAAAGTGACATGGAAACGGGGCTAGGGGGACCGCCTCTCCTGCCCCCTCTCCCCGGTGGCGCCGCCCCTGTCTGGCTGCTCCTGAACGTTGGTCATAGAACTCGTGAGGTTTTCGAGGGCGAGGCAGGACACTTGTATATCCGTCACCCGGCGACAGATCGGACAGGGTGCATTGTTTGGGTGGACCAATAGGTATGGACGTCTTACATTCGCAATACAAGCTTTGCAGAACGTGTGGGAGCACCCTAAAGTTACCGGTTGAACAAAGATGCCGAGGCAAACGCTACACTCCACGCACTCTTTCTGCTTCTTGTCCTGTTCTCGAAGTTTGGCCAACTCCTCCAAGTTTTTCTTTTGTCCCTCTTCCTGCTCCTTAAGTTTATGCACTTTCTGTTGCTCGGGGCGCTCGAACTCCTGCAACAGCATCTGCAAGCTGGCAATTTGCTGTTGAAACTCGGCGTTCATTTGTTTAAGAGCAGTCATTGTCTTTTCACTGCTGGTATAATTTTCCATGAGTCGTACGTACATTTCCAGCAGCTCCTTTTCTCCGGATTCTTTTTCCGTCATCTCCTTTTTATGCTTCTCCCTTTCAAGTTCTCTTTCTTGCTGTTCCCGTTGCTTGTGCACCCTTGCTTGGTCCTTCCTCTCTTTCCGTGCGCTCTCTTGTCTTTCCCTTTCTTCTTGTTCCCTTGCTTGTCTCTCCACCTGCTTGCTTTCCTTTTCTTCCCATTCCCTCTCCTTTCGCTGCCATTCCCGTCGCTCCCTATCTTGCCGTGCGCGCTCTTGTCCTTCCCTTTCTTCTTGTTCTCTTGATTGTCTTTCCCTTCCTTCTAGTTCTCTTGTTTGACTCTCCATCTGCTTTCTTTCCTTTTCTTCCCATTCCTTCTCCCTTTGCTGCCATTCCCGTCGTTCGCTCTCTAGACGCTCCACGGCATCGCTCTGCGTCTGTTCCTGCTGATGACGCTGTTGGGACCGCTGCTCGGATAACTGGTGATACCGCTCAGGGTACTCGATGGCTGTCTCCGCCACACGCTCCGTCCGGTTCCTCTGCGACCCACGATTTTTACTCTTCTTCACACATGTCTCTGCACCAGCCCCGGACTCTTCGCCGTGTCGGTCCTGGCGGCGCTCCGCCGACTGGGCGGCCACGTCTCCGTCATCGTCGCCGTCACTTCCTTCGGCGCGCGGCTCCGAGTCGGCGGGCAGTGAGGCCGGCCCGCCGCCCTCCGCTGCCAGCGCGGCCAGCGCCCGACTCTCCGTCCAGCCGAAGAACCGGAGCACACGCTGGTTGTGCGGGTCTCGCAGACAGTGACTCTTAGAGCACTTGTCTCCGTACCTGCACTGGCCGCGCGTGAACGCCTCGCAGCAGTGAAGCCGCAGACAGTGGCGCTCGCAGCCTCCCGGCCGGCTGTAGGCGGCTCGGCAGATGGCCGGCTGGGGCGGCCGTCGGCGCAGCTGCTCCGTCAGCCGCCGCAGCAGGTTGGAGACGGGCGTGTCGGCTAGGCCGGCGGCCTCCAGGACGACAACGTTGTGCTGGTCGCCCACCACGTTGTGACTGAGCGCGCAGTCGTCCAGCGGACAGCCGTCCAGCACGTGCCGGTGGCAGACGTGCAGCCGACAACACTCGGCCAGCGTGCAGACGCCGGTGTTGTACGCCAGACACACGCTGATGGCCTGTCCGCGCACCCGCCGCCGGAGGCTGTCCAGCACCAGCTGCATGTCGCCAGGGCCGCACCAGCCCAGTCGCTCCAGCAGCAAGATATTTCTGGGGGTTTGCAGGTCGTGCGTCTTGTTACATCCCTTGGCTGTGCATCTGTTCAGTACAAAGTAGAAACACAAGTGCAACTCTTGGCAATTGAAGCGAGCACACCCTTCTCTTCGATTATACTCTCGACACATAAATGGGAGTGGCTTTTGCGTTGTCTTCTTATGTACGGCGTCCATCGTCAGTTCTGAAACAGACATCACACGAGATCGTGTCATTTTGAATTATGTAGCTATGTCAAGTCAGTACAATGATTGCATTCAAAATTATCAATATGAAAGTGGCACGTGAATATTTATTTCTTGGATTGTTTTCAGAGGCTTATTTCTTTGACACTATTCCATGGTTCTGTTTGCAAATTTGCACACACAATTTTGTATTCTTTAAAGTATCGTGTTAAAGTTGGGAAACTTTGCGTTATCGGGTTTAGGAGCAGCATACACCGACGTACAATCCTGTTTTATCTTTGAAGCCCCCTGGCAAACTGGAAAAGCACTTCAGTTTCCCTGCGCAGATATCAGTGAAATAGTCGGCTACTGTGAACGGCAGACCGCTTGGGACACTCATTTTCGGCGATTACTTTTGAATGCATCAACTGACATGAGCGACTTTCTCGCAATGGACATTTCAGACCCTGCGCTAATTTTGATATAAAGGTTGGTTACTGTCTGTCAAACGAAGATTTAGGGCACTTTACTTTCCATTCGCGCGTAATGTTGAAGATAATGCGAGCTCGGATAGTGGCTAACACCTGGTCGCTCTGGCCCTCGACTCCGCCCACCACTCGCAACCGACCGGTCACAGGTCGAACAGCGCCGGTTCAAGGTCAGCCAGGGCGGAGCTAAGCTCTGACGTCAGAGCATACCTCCACCCTTTCACGATACCCTCTTCCAACCGATTGAATGTCCTGCGCGAGTTTAACATTGCGAGTGAATGGCAAGTGCCCTAAATTTTCGTTTAACATTAACCGGCCTTAATAATGCAAATTGACGCAGCGTTCCATTGAGAGAAATTCGTTCATGCCAGTTGGTTCCTTCACAAATTATCGCCGAAAATGAGGGTCCCAAGCATGGGTGGAGCTTTCCAGAAAAAGTTGGTAGGGCGAAATGTCATATTGGGTGGTTGTTGTGCATGGCTAAGGTGAAAATGACCATTTACAGGGATTATCTAACCTTAACCCGCGCCGTGCCGGTGCTCGGCGCCAACTTCGCCGTGCCGGGGGAGGGGGGGGGGGGTGTTTAGACACCCCCCTTCAACTTAAAACTAAAAGGGCTAGAAAGACGCCGAAAACCGCGTTCGAAAGCTCTCGAGAAGCACATTCGAAAGTACTTAAGATATTTTTTCCTAAAGCCAATATTGAGGACACCAGAGGTCATCAAAGGTCAAATTTTCCAGTTTTATGACTCAGCTCCAGAAACCCCCAGATAGCAAAGGAACTATGATAGCTAGGAACAAACGGAAAACGGCAATGGAAAGCTATTGAGACATGCAATCGACAAGGTGTCCTCAGATTTTAAATAAGGCAATAGTTTAGGCTCCAGAGCACATCGAATGTCAAAAAGGCTATTTTTTACCAAACAGTTTTTTCACGAATAGCTTTTTACCTAATCACGACAGGACAATAATTTTGATTCTATCGTGTTTGTCCCCTCAAGGCGCTTCCACTCATATTAATGTTGACCAGGTTAGGTCAACTTAAAAGTTTGACCTCAGGTCAAGGTCATGTGGTGACCCAAGTGGGTCATGTTGCATATGGGAAGATGTACCTCGACGAGACAAACACATTGGTGTCAGTTTCACTTCTCTATCGTCATTATGTCGAGAGGTATTGACATACAACTGTTGGTGACCTCGGATGACCTCGGCTGACCCTGTAGGAGTCAGTGAACAAAACTGGCACCTAGGTCATCAAGAATGGCCTATAATAACATGATCCAGAAGGAATTATACTGATATCTTGCGTATCTTTGGAATAGGAAGCATTTGAATATTTCCCCATTGACTTATAATGGAGAGGTCACGAAATTGACCCGACCTTAGGTCGCTGATATACAAAATTCAAGATAAACAAATTGTAGATACATATGACCTTATAAAATCTTGTAAGTATAAAACCGATCATCTCAAAACTGTGACTGTGGTACGACCACAAGTTTTTTTTGGAGGTGAGGTCACGTGACCTAGTCTGGTGACCTGACCTGAGATGACCCGATGTATTTTTTTTACATAATGTGCGCAATTGATGCCCGAACAGCTGTGGCAAAAAACGGCGGCGCTGCGCGCCGCCGTTTTTTCGCTATCCTCGAAAAACCTGAGGGGGGGGGGGGGGGGGTGTCTGAACACCCGCCGGCACGGCGCGGGTTAACATTATATTTGAGTTGAGATAGCCATTTGTATGGCTAGGCATTGCAATTAAGTATGGTAGCAGTTAAAACAACCACAATGATCTAATCAAAAAGATATTCGAGTTTGATTTTAACATCTGTAAAAAATAAGGCCCATGTGTATTTGAATAGGGACTCCAAACCGACAGCGTCGTCTCTTTACCCAACTGGATAGTCGATTTGTTTTAAGGTCAGCCTTGGAATATTTTCGTCTTTCATTTCTCGATCACCGGGTGGTTCGCAATCTAAGCCAATCTAGACACCGGGTGGTTCGCTCTTTCTGCGCAAATGATGTCGACAAAAAATTGTGCCATACATTTGGCAACACAAAGGATTTCCCAGTTATTTTTATAAAAAATGACGTCACCAACCCAACTTTTCGCTTAAAACTAAAAGTTGAATATCTTCCAAGATAAACATTTTTTTTCGGAAAAAAGTTCACGAACATGTTCAGCTGACATCGCCTGACATGTAGACATGCAATCAAGTGTGATTCGACCACTTTAACAAAGGTGGGACAGCCCCTTTAACCTCAGAAAACCTTCAAAACTGACAAAAGTTGGTGGGGCAAAACACAAAGTTGGTGGGGCGGTGGCCCCACCATTTGAATAGGGAACTCCACCCATGGTCCCAAGCGGTATGCCGTTCACAGTACATACCGTTGGTCAAGCTAAACCTTCATGCAAAGTGAACATTAGTTTACAAGTTGAAAATGCAGGCTGAGAAAATGAAGGCACCTGTGGAGCATGGCATATTCAGAACAAAAACGCAATACAGATTGCAGTCAACACAGTTGTAAGGAAAGTTGCCTAAGCTGCGGGAGTTCATGAACCATTCTACAAACGTTCAGACGAATTTCGGCCAACTAGCCACCATTACGTCTTCGCAAGAAACACTTTATGCGCTCAACGAAACACTTTAATGTTTAGCGGAAATTATCTCTTCGACACTGGATGATTTGCGAACGGAAACGTTTCCGGGTTTTTGCGTTGAGTTTTTTTCTCACAAACATGAACTTGAACATAGCATGGATGTTGTTCAGCTAGTTAGGCATTAACCCTCGCCCTACTGGCCTGACTGGCCCACCCCCTGAGGTTTTTCTTGAATAACTTTTTACACATGCGGTGCATCTTGCTGAAATTTATGGTAGCTGAGTTAACAACAATTATACGTAGGCTGTTAAATTTTAGTTGAAATTAGTTGAGTAGTGTGGGAGATAATCATGTTTTGATGACGTCATGTTGGTAAAAAAAGAGAAATATTGGAAAAATCGTAAAAAAACAGAGTTTTAAAACAAATTGCAAACGCAATTCACGAAAGATACAAAATGGCATTCTTTTTGAAATGGAAATCTTGGATTTTCAAAATTGTGGGTTTTTGACTCCTAAAATAAAATAAAAATTATTTTTTTGGGAAAAATCCCCACAAAATCACAATTTTCAAAGATATTAGAACAATTGGATTGCATTTGAGATAACTGAGTATGGACAATACCCATACCTAATTTCAAAGCAATATCTTCATTTTTGACTGGGTGATGGCTCTCTAAGTGTAAGAAACTGATGACGTCATTTTGTTAAATAACCTTTTTTGACTTTTTTGACAAGATACGAACAAATAATTACATATTTTGTATTTCTGAGCCAAAACTGGTCTAGGAACATGCCTTTTTATTTACATTTATCAATTTCTAATTTTGAGATTTTCTGAAGAGCAAAATCGCTGTTCTGGTCGTGGTAAATCCGAGGTCATTCACTTGACCTGGAAGGTCACCCGTTGACCAGAAACCTAAAAATCGGCTACTGTTAGATTCCTTTCATGGCAGGCAACATGCCGGTTCTTACCGCATTGCTCTATGTTTCTTGGTTTTGAAGTTAACCCTATTTGTAACAGGCTCCTGGCTACCCCTATTTGTAACGGGGGGAGGGGGGGGGGGGGGCGGATTCCGCCCCCCGGACATCTCGAGATCTACCCGTCCGATTTTCAAAAATCAAACGGTTTTCGGTTCCCCTCAACACGATATACATTTCTAAATAATAAAACAATGTAAATTTTGGATAGGGGGCAACAGGGGGGCAAAAACTACACATTTTAGTGGTATTTTTGATCCAACATAGCTTTCATGTTGATCGACCGATTTGAACACAACTAATAGGAATCAATAGAGATTCGATTGGAAATTGATATATGACGGTGACGTTTGAAAATTCAAAAATCATAGGCGTGTGCAGGTCACTCAATATGGGGGTGAAGTAAATGCTTAATAAAACCATTTTTTATGTTGTTTTTTGATAAATGAAATGGTTTGTGATTGTGGCATTAGAAAAACAGTTATAAATCATGTTTTTTGCCATAGGCGGTACCAGGTTAGTGAAAAGGGAGGTCAAATTGGGAAAAAAATATTAAACGCAGACAAGTTGCTACTCAGCACTATAAATATGTTACTGATCGTAGATAGTTCTTTTTTGCATGTTGTACTTCATCATAAGCGTATCCAGGATCCAAACTGGGGCGGCGCAAGACCTTTTTATAAGTATATTATCCGCTATTATGATACTAACTAGTCAACAGTGACTATTTCACTTACAACTTCAAGTAACATTGCTTACCCCCCTTTTTACCCTACCTGGACTCGCCTATTATATTATAATCGTTCGTAGAGTAGCCTGTGGTGCGTGTTTCATCCGCAAACTGCAGTATGTTATGCTATTGTACGCCCATGCCTCTTAGTTCCCTTGCAATAATATGACCCCTTTCTTTCATTCCTGAGCGCGCTTCTGCAAAAAAATGACTTTATTCCCTTTTCTGGCCTCATATGTGCATATATCATTATAAGCTAAACGTCTATTGCGCCGTAATCGCTGGCATATCGTCATCACCATGCCAGTCACCCCCGTTTCATGTGCCTGAACACGCCCCTGAAACTCTATATGTAATAAATTATGCAAATAATGGAAGCAGAAGCTATCTTTTACATCTTGATAG
The DNA here is from genome assembly GCA_036785665.1 of Chirona hameri. NCBI lineage: Eukaryota > Metazoa > Arthropoda > Thecostraca > Balanomorpha > Balanidae > Chirona > Chirona hameri. Next base: position 6,624 of record JAXIVJ010010955.1, on the reverse strand, counting down.
CTATAAGTTCCCCTTACATCGCTCTATTGGTTTCCCGACAAGCATTGAATACTTCCTGGAATCCCCCCCCCCCCTTTTCAAGCCCCTGAAACCGCCTCTGCCATGCAATTTGTATGTTATTTCATTAACATTAACTAATTTGCACTTCTTACAATCACCGTAAACCGATGTAACTCCTTCATACTTGAGGCAGTTAGGAAGAAACCGTAAATATCGCATTTCCGTATTATCGCCAAATGTCGCCTCCGAACCCACCCAAAACTGTGCCCTGGAACCGCCTCTGTCCAGTTTAAGAACTCAACATTTTGACTCCCAATGCGGTATTCAATTCTATGAAAAGTCCCAAAATTTAATGGGCCTGCTTCCAGCCGTTCTGGAGATATCTGCGAAAAAACATGAGGGGGAGGGGCGGAATCCGCGCCTCCCCCTGTTGCCAATAGAGTTAACAGGGGGGGGGGGGGGGCTGTCAGCCCTCCCCCCGTAGGGCCATGGTGAAAAAAACAAATGTTTTAGTTGGTTTCAGGCAGTAGGCGTGCGTGCGTGCGTGCGTGCGTGCGTGCGTGCGTGCGTGCGTGCGTGCGTGCTCGGTTTTCTGATATCGGTGACCTAAGGTCGGGTCAATTTCGTGATCACCAACACTGTTTTGTAAATAACTATCGACATAATGAAGATATATAAGTGAAAACAGTACCAATGTGTTTGATTCGTCGAGACAAGTCTCATGACCTACTTGGGTCATCACTTGACCTTGACCTGTGGTCAAATTTCTTAGTTGACCTAACTTGGTCAACATGAATATGATTCGAAGTGCCTTGACGAGACAAACACGATGACGTCAAACGTATTGCGTTATATGTATTAGGTCAAAAGTGTTTGCGAAAAACAGTTTTGCCAAAAATGTGCCTTTTTGACCTTTGATGACCTCTGGAGTCTAAGCTTTTAACCTAGCCAAAATCTGAAGACACCAATTGGGATTGCATTGTTCAAGACCTTTCGATTGTTGCTCTTTTTGTTTGTTCCTAGCTATCATAGTTCCCGAGATATTTGGGGGTGTTCGAAGCGAAGTCCTAAAACTAGAATATCTGACCTTTGATGATCTCTGGAGACCTCAATATTAACATAAACAAACAAAAACGATGCACTTCCGATAGAGCTTGTCTCTAGCCATCTAACGTCGTTTTCCGCTGTTTGCTACGTTGCGTTGTTTTCGAGATCATAGGGGGGGGGGGGCGAAATCCGCCCCCCTCTCCTGGGCGAGTAATTATTAGAGGTCCCCGAGGGCGCGTGTTAGCCATCCACTAGAAGTAATATAATTTGATAGCCGAGTGACAAACTGACATTATTTAGGAGCATTCAGTGCACTCCCTTTCACATTCAGGTCAAATGTTTGTCACATAAGGTCAAAATTTGAAACTTGTCTTGTAAATACAGCAATGATATGTATTTGTCTATATTTGGTCAATGAGGCCAAAAACATTTCAAAATGCGGTCACAACTTCACAAGTTTCTCATACAAGAGCCTCATCTAGAGCCATAAGTAAGTCAACGTGATGATGTTATTTTTAAAGTTGGTTTGTGTATTCGACATAAAATGTTGTTCACTGCATATTCGGGTTTTCAAAACGTATATATACACAAATAAAATCCTTGTAGCGCTGTATCAACTGGGTCTTGTGACTAACTCGACTGACTCACTGACAGATAAGGCGGGCGGACAGGATACCACTGCCTATCAGGCCCAGTCCCGGGCAAGGCCATAAATAGGGGGTACAGAGCAGAGTTCGACACGAGCTGGACTGGCCCTGTGGGCCATGGGCCGGGCCTGGGCCGGGCCTGGGCCGGGCCTGGACCGGGCCTGGGCCGGGCCTGGGCCGGGCCTGGGCCGGGCCTGGGCCGGGCCTGGGCCGGGCCTGGGCTGGGCCTGGGCTGGTCCTGGGCTGGTCCTGGGCTGGGCCTGGGCTAGGCCTGGGCTAGGCCTGGGCTGGACCTGGGCTGGGCCTGGGCTGGGTCTGGGCCTGGGCTGGGCCTGGGCTGGGCCTGGGCTGGGCCTGGGCTGGGCCTGGGCTGGGCCTGGGCTGGGCCTGGGCTGGGCCTGGGCTGGGCCTGGGCTGGGCCTGGGCTGGGCCTGGGCTGGGCCTGGGCTGGGCCTGGGCTGGGCCTGGGTTGGGCCTGGGCTGGGCCTGGGCTGGGCCTGGGCTGGGCCTGGGCTGGGCCTGGGCTGGGCCTGGGCTGGGCCTGGGCTGGGCCTGGGCTGGGCCTGGGCTGGGCCTGGGCTGGGCCTGGGCTGGGCCTGGGCTGGGCCTGGGCTGGGCCTGGGCTGGGCCTGGGCTGGGCCTGGGCTGGGCCTGGGCTGGGCCTGGGCTGGGCCTGGGCTGGGCCTGGGCTGGGCCTGGGCTGGGCCTGGGCTGGGCCTGGGGCTGGGCCTGGGCTGGGCCTGGGCTGGGCCTGGGCTGGGCCTGGGCTGGGCCTGGGCTGGGCCTGGGCTGGGCCTGGGCTGGGCCTGGGCTGGGCCTGGGCTGGGCCTGGGCTGGGCCTGGGCTGGGCCTGGGCTGGGCCTGGGCTGGGCCTGGGCTGGGCCTGGGCTGGACCTGGGCTGGGCCTGGGCTGGGCCTGGGCTGGGCCTGGGCTGGGCCTGGGCTGGGCCTGGGCTGGGCCTGGGCTGGGCCTGGGCTGGGCCTGGGCTGGGCCTGGGCTGGGCCTGGGCTGGGCCTGGGCTGGGCCTGGACTGGGCCTGGACTGGGCCTGGGCTGGGCCTGGGCTGGGCCTGGGCTGGGCCTGGGCTGGGCCTGGGCTGGGCCTGGGCTGGGCCTGGGCTGGGCCTGGGCTGGGCCTGGGCTGGGCCTGGGCTGGGCCTGGGCGGGGCCTGGGCGGGGCCTAGGCCGGGCCTCTCAACTTTAAGGAAATCACCGAGCTCTGGACGGGCCTGGGCAGATAATGTTGAAGTAATGCGCGCAAGCTCAGTTCAGAGCTTAAACATATTTTAACCAGCAGTTCACTTTCACAACAGTGTTGTTGTGGCTGTGGCTTTTTTTGGTTAGCATAGTTGGTTGATTGTTTCACATTTATAGTATACAAGTAAATATGCTAAGATAATGATTGCAAATTTTGTAAAAATAATTATATGCTTAATCTGAACGGGCCGGACCGGGCCTGGGGCTCAATATTATTCATTTGACCGGGCCTGGTCCGGGCCTGGGCTTGGTGTTCATGGGCCCGGGCCGGGCCGGGCTGGGGGTTGGTGGGTCCGTGGCGAACACTGGTATAGAGTCATCTGGTGATTCTACAGAAACGTGACGTCAGAGCGTGACGTAGTTCGGGTCCATCGGCCTCCTCCGCCATTGCAGCTAATGCTGTTTCTAGAAAAATAAGTGCCCTCTAGCTCGAAAACTGAAACGGTTACGAAGAAGGTATAAACATCGTTCGAAAGCTCGTAACAAGGCAAATCGAATTGGTATTGATCATTTCGGGCTCAGGTCAATATTAAGGTCACTAGAGGGCATTAAAGGCAAAGCGTGGCTAGCCTTGGAAGCTGCGCTAGAGAGTCCAATATATCTCGGGAACTATGATAGATAGAAATAATTGAAAAACGAAATCGAAAGCTGTTGACAAATTCAATCGCCGATATATACTTTAATTGTAGGTTAGGTCAACGGTTTAGGCGTGAGATGTCATAAAAGGTCATTCATGCACCTTTTCTCAGAAAGGTTTGTTATCCTTTGCCTAATAAAGCCTGCGACTACTGGAGTGACGTAGTTCGGGTTTCTGGACACGTTACGGAGATAGGCATGCCACCCCCCACCCCTTGTTTTTCAGAAGTGGTGTGCCTTGACGTGACCCGGTGATCTGAACTGAGCTGACCCAATGCAAAACAAAACACAAAATGTGGGTGATTGATGCACAAACAGTTATGCCAAAGACGGCCGAGCGGAGCGCCGCCGCTACTCAACAAAAAAAATAGAGGGGCGTCTAAACACCGTCACGTGTGTTCACAACTAACCCCGCACCTCCCCCACGCTAGAGCAAGAGACAACAGACGCCACCTTTGTTCACAACCTAACTTCGCACCTCTCCCACGCTAGAGCAAGAGATGCAACAGACGCCACCTTTGTTCACAACTAACCCCGCACCTCCCCCACGCTAGAGCAAGAGATGCAACAGACGCCACTTTTGTTCACAACCTAACCCCGTACCTCTCCCACGCTAGAGCAAGAGATGCAACAGACGCCACTTTTGTTCACAACCTAACCCCGTACCTCTCCCACGCTAGAGCAAGAGATGCAACAGACGCCACCTTTGTTCACAACAGAACCCCGCACCTCCCCCACGCTAGAGCAAGAGATGCAACAGACGCCACCTTTGTTCACAACCTAACTTCGCACCTCTCCCTCGCTAGAGCAAGAGATGCAACAGACGCCACCTTTGTTCACAACCTAACCCCGCACCTCCCCACGCTAGAGCAAGAGACGCAACAGACCTGTACATCTCACTATCAAAACACCACGTCTACCGGCCTCGTTGTCAGCATCTATATATCTATATCTAAAGTTTGACTCACCGTGCCGTCGAGCCCGCTGCGGGGCGGACCGGTCAGCGTATCGGCCGTGGTGCGGTGCTCTCTGTGTATGGTGGCGACAGCTCCTCTCTTATACTGCAGTATTGCGCGCTCCGCCAAGCTGCTATCAGGCAAGATCTCCACGCCCGGCGAACTGACTCACTGCTTCCTGTCTCCCCTCCCCTCTGACCGAATCTGCTCAACTCCTCCCTCCCCCTCTGACAGAATCTGCTCAACTCCTCCCCTCCCCCTCTGACCGAATCTGCTCAACTCCTCCCCTCCCCCTCTGACAGAATCTGCTCAACTCCTCCCCCTCCCCTCTGACAGAATTGCTCAACTCCTCCCCCTCTGACAGAATCTGCTCACTCCTCCTCCTCCCCTCTGACAGAATCTGCTCAACTCCTCCCACTCCCCTCTGACAGAATCTGCTCAGCTCCTCCCCTCCCCTCTGACAGAATCTGCTCAACTCCTCCCCTCTGACAGAATCTGCTCAACTCCTCCCCCTCTGACAGAATCTGCTCACTCCTCCCCCTCTCCCTCTGACAGAATCTGCTCAACTCCTCCTCCTCCCCCTCTGACAGAATCTGCTCAACTCCTCCCCCTCCCCTCTGACAGAATCTGCTCAACTCCTCCCCTCTGACAGAATCTGCTCAACTCCTCCCCCTCTCCTCTGACAGAATCTGCTCAACTCCTCCTCCTCCCCTCTGACAGATCTGCTCAACTTCCTCCCCTCCCCCTCTGACAGAATCTGCTCAACTCCTCCCCTCCCCTCTGACAGAATCTGCTCAACTCCTCCCCCTCTGACAGAATCTGCTCAACTCCTCCCCCTCCCCCTCTGACAGAATCTGCTCAACTCCTCCCCCTCCCCCTCTGACAGAATCTGCTCAACTCCTCCCCCTCCCCCTCTGACCGAATCTGCTCACTCCTCCTCCTCTCCCTCTGACAGAATCTGCTCAACTCCTCCCCCTCCCCTCTGACAGAATCTGCTCAACTCCTCCTCCTCCCCTCTGACAGAATCTGCTCAACTCCTCCCCCTCTGACAGAATCTGCTCACTCCTCCTCCTCCCCCTCTGACAGAATCTGCTCAACTCCTCCTCCTCCCTCTGACAGAATCTGCTCAACTCCTCCCCTCTGACAGAATCTGCTCAACTCCTCCTCCTCCCCCTAACTCCTCCCTCCTCTGACAGAATCTGCTCAACTCCTCCCTCCTCTCCCCTCTGACAGAATCTGCTCAACTCCTCCTCCCTATCCCTCTGACAGAATCTGCTCAACTCCTCCCCCTCTCCCTCTGACAGAATCTGCCTCAACTCCTCCCCTCCCTCCCCCCCCCCCTCTGACAGAATATGCTCAACTCCTCCCCTCCCCCTCTGACAGAATCTGCTCAACTCCTCCCCCCTCCCCCCTCTGACAGAATCTGCTCAAACTCCTCCTCCTCCCCTCTGACAGAATATGCTCAACTCCTCCCCCTCTCCTCTGACAGAATCTGCTCAACTCCTCCCCTCCCCCTCTGACAGAATCTGCTCAACTCCTCCCCCCTCCCCCTCTGACAGAATATGCTCAACTCCTCCCCCTCCCCTCTGACAGAATCTGCTCAACTCCTCCCCCTCCCCCCTCTGACAGAATCTGCTCAACTCCTCCCCCTCCCCCTCTGACAGAATCTGCTCAACTCTCCTCCTCCCCTCAATCTCACTCCTCCCTCTGACAGAATCTGCTCAACTCCTCCCCCCTCCCCCTCTGACAGAATCTGCCTCAACTCCTCCCCCTCCCCTCTGACAGAATCTGCTCAACTCCTCCCCCTCCCCCTCTGACAGAATCTGCTCAACTCCTCCCTCCCCCCTCTGACAGATCTGTCAACTCCTCCCCCTCCCCCTCTGACAGAATCTGCTCAACTCCTCTCCTCCCCCTCTGACAGAATCTGCTCAACTCCTCCCCTCCTCTGACAGAATCTGCTCAACTCCTCCCCCCCCTCTTACCGAATATGTCTCAACTCCTCCCCCTCCCCTCTGACAGAACTGCTCAACTCCTCCCCCTCCCCCTCTGACAGAATCTGCTCGACAACTCAGGCTCCCCCT
>JAXIVJ010010954.1:5000-45331 GCA_036785665.1 Chirona hameri | reverse complement strand
ACTTTCTACATATCTCTGTTTTACATTTGTAATGTTCCTGAGTGCGCCTATAGCGAGTCGCCTATAGCGCGCCTATAGCGTCTATAGCGAGTCAGCCCTCTTTCGCAATACGCGCGACTCTATTTTTTTTTTAATATCCTCTTAATCCTACCAGTCAATCGGCAATTGCTCATTTTGATGACAGACTAACATATATCCTTCGTTACCAATATTTTATATCAAATATCCGTGTACTCTCTTAATGATTACCCGTCCGTAACTCTATGCTATTCGGTAAATCCCATTATAGTTCCGTGCATTTTCCTTGGTTCTGCTTTAGTCACGTATTCCGTATCTCTGCCCTTATTTTGGCCAATTAACACGAGTCGACACGTTCTGTTAACATCAATCGTCTAGTTTATGTTACGATATCTGTTTCGGTTTCACGACTTTAGCCAATCACACTGTTGACTCTTATTATTTCAAGCGTTTCATTTTCTTACTTTCTACTTCATGTGTTATTTTTTCGTGTCATCAATACTTATTTAGCAATGAATGCGTCATGTTTCAAACGGAAAGTATTTGTGTACCTTCCGATGATGTGAGATAGTAACACAGATAGTATACAGTTGTATGTGTCGTTGTATGGTTTGTCGTATGGCTAATGATAGTATTATTATGTTTTTGAATGTCCTGGTCGACCACGTATGTTACATACTCGTCATATATTGTTGTATGCATCATGCGATATTCCTTTTTTGGCTCTGTTTTCCACGCATGGACACAATGTACCAAAGGAGCGTCCGTTCGTTATCAGACTTTCTCAACGTGAGCCACGCCACGATACAACCACACCGATAACATCAGCGCCCAGCCGCATGTCCCGCCTGCCTGGCAGGGCCCGCTCGGCAGCCGTGACGTCTAGCTCCATCCACCGTTGCAACATCACTGCACGCGAGTCTGCAGCGTCGGCACTCCGTTCTTCTGGCGGTCACACATCTGCACAGGTCGGCACACCGCTTACTCCGGTGGCGAGTGTCAGATCTGCCTAGGCCGCCGGACAAGAAAGACCCGCTGCCGTCGCCTGGCCCTCACGCATCGCACACAGCACCCATCCATCACATACCAGCCGATCTCCCGACGCCCGTTTCTCGCCCGAGGCCACCGGACAAAGATCTCCGATGTCCTCGACACGTGTGGTGGGACAATCAAGAAATCCGTCAACATCTGCATGACAACTGCAAGGACATCGAGGCGACCGTCTCCGGCTGTCCACCTGCCATCACACCAGACCACCGCCGCCGAAACTCCACCGTCCACAGCCCTACAGGCTGATCGGCGACGTCGCCTGGCACCATCAAGTTGTCATGCCCGTATGTCCCACCACTAACACGACGCTGACGGCACACAACAACAAACGTGCCCGTCACAACCTCGGCGTACAAAAACGGCTGCAAATTCCACCATGCTGGTCTCGGAGATCGTCTGTGTGCTGTGTACATGTGATGCCAAGAGGTCGCTTCGTGCAGTAGGTTCATCGCGGTGTCTTATTATCGGAAGTGTGGTATTGTGTCGCCTCCTATCGTCGGCTGACGGGGGAAGGTGAGGTAATGTGGCGTGGATAGTGGACGCGGTACCGTTACTCCCAGCCGGGCTCACCACGTGCCGCCGTCAGACGCCACGCCTGAACTACATTGCACAACATTGTATACGCGTGTAATGTGGGCGGCTCAGTCTCGGGACCGGTCTGGGGTGACCGGGTCTGCACCCTCATTTCCCAGTATTTATATACGCGCGCGCCGTTCAGTAGTAATACACACTCTTTTCCCGGCAACGCTACCGTGTGTTTCAAGGCGCCACGTCGGTTGAGCACCGAAAATGCTCATCGACAGTAGGGCGAGGGTTAAAATATGTTATCGCCCACTTGCTACCATAGTTGTGTATAGCATTCAGGTCGTCCTGTAATTCAAGCTCTTTGGCACGTAAGTTATCAGGCGTATGAGAGCAGTGGAGGGAGCTGTCGTCAGCAAAGTGCAGCATGTGATTTGACGTAATGTTACTGAGCCCGTTCAGGTACATAATGGCAAGCAACGGGCCCAGAACTGAGCCCTGTGGTACTCCGGCCTTTAGGGTTGATGGAAGAGACTGTTCAATGCGAACCTGTACTAGCTGGCTTCGAACGTCAAGATAAGATCTTAACCAACAGAGCACTTGGTCCCTGATTCTAAACTCGGATTTACATTTTGCCAGTAGGCCGTTATGCCAAATTTTCTCGAAGTATCTGGAAATGTCTAGGTAGACAACTGTGAAGTCTTCTGATTGGTCAAGTGATTTGTATAGCCTATCCGTGAGGTAGACAAGCTACAGCTGGGTATTGTGGCCCGGCTTCTGATTGGTCGAGTGATTTTTATAGCCTATCCGTGAGGTAGACAAGCTACAGCTGGGTATTGTGTCCCGGCTTCTGATTGGTCGAGTGATTTGTATAGCCTATCCGTGAGGTAGCCAAGCTACAGCTGGGTATTGTGGCCCGGCCGATAGCCACTCTGGTTGTCAGTGAGAAGATGATGTGTTGTAATGTGTTCATAAAATATTTTGGAGATTAGTTTTTTTTCGAGGATTTTTGATAAGCATGGTAGCAGGCTAATGGGTCTGTAGTTTTTCAAATCTGATGGCCAGCCCTTTCCCTTAAACACTGGTTTAACATTGGCCCTTCTCCAGAGACTTAAGCATACTTCCCCGTAGCAAGGGATTTGTTGAAAATTTTCGACAGCGGTTCAGCAATATAAATAGCCGTGATTTTCAGGAGTCGTGTCGGTACCTTGCCTGGTCCGCATAATTTGAAAGCATCAATGCCGTTTATTACGTTGAGTACCTCGTATGGAGTGAACACAATGATGGCAAGGTGGTTTGGCGTTTCAGGCTGAATGTTTTCGTGATCGCTGATGTGTATACATGATGCGATGTGGTTAGGTGGATATTGGTTTGGGCACAGAAATACGAATTTAATGCTTCAGCCTTTAGGCGATTATCATTAATGACCACTCCGTCCTCAGCTATGAGTGGGCAAGGGCGGATCCAGCCGGCCGTTTGGGGGGGGGGGGGGGGCAAAGCGTTTTTTAGCGGACCTTACTTACCCCCAATTTCGAATTTCTTCCCGGATTTGGGCCACTTTATTTTGCAACCACACGATTTCGATTTTTGTTTAAAAAAAGAAGGTTTTCGACCGTTTGGGATATACAAGAAGAAAGATGTCAGCTTGCAGTTTGTATTGTTCCGACATTGCCTTACACTGAGCAAAACTATGTCAATTGTCAGCTGTACCCAGGGGCGTCGCCGATAATTTTTGAGTGGTGGGTCGGCTGAAATGACGGAAAAAAATGTACCCCAATTTGTTATGTGTGTATGCCTTTGCAGCATTTTTAATGTGGATTTGCATGTTATAGTAGGTAATTGTTATTTAGCGCCGCGAAGCGGTGGGATTTGTTTATTTTCGAGTTTGCATGATAAAACCCAGACACATAGGCATTTTTAGCTTCTTACTTAACCATGTAGAGGATAAGAAGCTAAAAATGTTATTTATTCAATTCAGCGTTACGACGAAACGAAGACGATGACGATGGAAGCGTTATGACGATGGCCACTGATGTGACGCCGCGAAGCGGCGTGAACATTTTCATTTTTAGGTCGTGGAAAACGCAATTTTAATATTGGAACCAGACCGTGAGTGAACCCAAGCCTCAGGTCACCCCTTTTCCTGGTTGGTATGATGAAAACTGTTGAAATGAAGATAGTTTTTCATATACATTAGCCTCGGATAGTAAATCACGATGACCGGTGGCAACCTGCGCTCAATAATACATAGGATAACTGTATCTAACTTACTATTTCTATATCTAGTCTATATCTAACTTACTATTTGAGTAAAGTGCGTGTGTATGTATGTATGTATGTATGCATGGATGTATGTGGCCATTTTGCAGTTTTGTTCTTTGCTCAGCTGTGCAGCCTAAACTATTGCGAGAAGATGGATGAAATTTTCACACGATCCAGGTGACATTTAAATGACGTGCTGTGTCAAGAAACGGGTTCGCTAGGGTGCATAATGAGCGCGTGGCGCGAGCTGCAGAAGCGACCTTTTCTCCATTGGTTTAACACGTGGAAAACCCAGAGCGAAATGTGTGAAAAATGCGAAAAATTGCAAAACACGCTGCAATCCCAGGTTTATATCTCGGAGACTATGCGTCCGATCGGCATGCGACAAACACAAGCGTGTAGCAAAATTAACGGGCTGGCGTATGCAATGTGGTTCGGCGAGCGGTGCGTACCGCGTGCAAATTTCATTGCTTCACACACTTTAACTCAGTGTCGTTCGGGCGCGCGCGCTACACAGGCGACCCCCGGCCGCTCCGCAGTGTTTGTGTTCTACTCGCGGAATTAAACGCTAGTCCTCGTGAAAATTAGTGCCTACGTGTTCATCGTCATCAGCTTCACCATTGTGCAACGCCGCAAGTACTGTGAGTTGTGTATATCATTCAAAAACTACGTTCCAAGATTTATATTTCGAAAGCTGTGTTAACTGCGTCAAGCCGTCTCAATGAAGTTCTGGGTCAGTCAAAGCGGTGGAAAGTGTCAATATTGGAGTTGACAAGGTGCCAATTTAACTCAACAGTGAAACAGTGAAATTGAAGGGCTTGTTATTTAATTCTCTCAAGATTCCTGCGTCAATTCTCCATAACTACTTCTTTTCCGACGCGTATGCGCGCGATGGCAGCGCGGAGGACTTCACCCTTCCGGCTCCCCCTGCCTGTTGTCATGGAAACCGGGGCAGCCGGAGGGAGACCCGCTGACCAGGGGACGTCGCCCGGCTAATGTCAACAATGCCGGGCGACGGGGCAGTGACGGGGGCCCGCTCCCGCCGGCCCGCACACCGCGGGTGTCGCGGCGGGTGGAGGGTCCGCCGAGCCAAAGCGAGAGGAAGCGGCGAACAGCAAACCGCTCCGGACGTTGGGGTAACACCACCCCGCCGTGTAGGGCGTCCACCAACACCGAATCCAGACCACCCTCTCCAGCACGCTGGGGCGTTGCCCTCCCGTGTAGGACGCCACACCTCACCACAGCGCAACAGAACGCTCGCTCAGCCGCCACGCCAATTTATCGAACCACCACGACTCAACGAGAGGCAAACCAGACGAGCGTGTGTCACACACCCGGACAACAACACCGCATCAGACGGCGTTCCATCGGAGACGACGACGCGCGGAAAACTGTCACTGGAGCTGTTAAATGTTCAGTCCCTTCTTCCAAAATTACCGGACATTCGCACTGATGTTTCCCTTCGGTCTCCAGAAATGCTATGTTTTACTGAGACCAATCTGAAGTCAACGACGCCAGACCGATTTATTACAATTCCAGGGTATCGCCTTTTTCGGCTGGACAGAAAAACAGGACGTAAAAAATCTGGAGGAGGGGTCGCAATATTTGTGAAGAAACATTTATCCGCCAATATAATTAAAGTGAAAACGACTGGATCAGACTCTCATGTAGAGGCGCTCTGGGTCAAGGTGAAAATTGACAAAAAGAAAGCAGCCACTTTGGCTTGTGTCTATCGACCACCTTCATCAAACCACGCTCAAATTCAAGCGGATTTCAACGATTTAGAGGAACAAATCCAACAAATAATTACGGCCTCTTCATCTCACCGTATCATTTTAGCGGGTGATCTGAATTCAGACCCTCAAACAAATCCAGCAGCAAATGAAAGGCTTTGGGAATTAGAAAGGTACGGGCTGAACTGTGTAGTACGCGAACCTACCTTTTATCGTGACCGTACGCGCTCATTACTTGATGTTGTGCTGATGTCTGATTCGTTGTGTAACGACCAATCACTAACAATGTGTTCTGTCCAAAAATGTGATTACGCGAGTCACCACCGTCGCGTATGTGTGGGAGTAACGGTGCCCCGAGCCAGACAAAGGGCGCAGTACAGGACGGGCCGGAGATGGCGAACATTCGATAATGGTGCGTTTTTGACTGATGTAAGGAACATTGGATGGCACTCTGTTGTAAAACAAAATGAAACATGTCAACAGCAGTGGGAGGCTTTTTCAAATACGCTTAACGAAATGTTAGACTTCCATGCTCCTATCAGAAAATTTAGAGTTCACAACCCCCGTCCCCCACCGGTTTCGAATGAAACCCTCAATCTGATGAAGCAGCGCAAACGATATAAAGAAACAAACGATCCAGCGTATCAGGAAATCAACACATTAACTAAACGGGCGATTCGCAAAGACTGTCGGGTAGATATAGCAAACCGCGTCCACAACTCAACATCCTCGTCATTGTTTCAGAAATTAAAATATGTTATTGCACCTAAACGTGGATACACAAAGCAACCGCAAAATTTAACACCAGATGACCTGAACGATTACTTTACAGCAGTAGGTACACACACCAGAGACGAGGTGGTTGCCGACTTCGACCGTTCGGGCCGAGAGAAGCTTTTTACTCGACTACCTAGGGTCAACGCTGGGTCAATGAGGCTTACACCAGTCACGTTGACTGAACTAAGGTGTGCTTTATTCTCACTACCCAACAAAGACTCTTCAATAGAAGGCGACGTCCCAATCCAAATTTTAAAACTGACATTTGATGCAATTGGACGCTACCTTTTACGTATCATTAACACTAGCTTTGTCTCTGAAACCGTGCCCTCTGCCTGGAAAAGGGCGACCGTCATTCCTCTATTTAAAAGAGACGATCCATCTAAAGCATCAAATTTTAGACCTATCACGAAAGTTCCTGGTATATGCAAAGTTCCTGGTATTTGTATTTGTGTATTTTTGTGGTATATGCAAAGTTCCTGGTATTTGTGTATTTGTGTTCCTGGTATTTGTAGAAAAGTTAGTACAAAAACAGTTGACAAGCTACCTCCAGAGCCAAAATCTATTGAGCGAAGATCAACATGGTTTCTTGCCGCAACATTCGACATGTACCGCCCTATTGACAATGACTGACGAAATTCTCAGGGGCATGGATCGATCCCAAATTTCCATATTGGTTCTCATTGATTTGAGTCGCTGCTTCGATGTTATTGATCACAAAACGCTCATTAGTAAATTAGAATTGTTGCAAATTTTATCAGGCTGGTTTAAAAGCTACCTACACGGACACGTACAACGGGTTAAAGTAGGGGAAAGTTTTTCAAAGCCACTTCCTATCACAATTGGGACTTTCCAGGGTACTTGTCTCGGCCCATTACTGTACAACATTGCTAGCAACGATCTCGCATGCCACATTCCAGCTAAAATCAATGGCTTCAAGGTCACATCGGTGCGTTATGCCGATGACACACAGCTCGCTGTCACAGGCCCTCGAGATCAAATTGGGGAACTACAAAGGAGCATGGAAGAGTTGCTAGTAACGATGTCAACGTGGTTCCAACAACATGGCATGAAGGTTAATGCGGCAAAAACTGAATTTATTTTGTGTGGAGACAGGAGGCAGTTAAAGCGTATTGCGCAGCCCCCATTATTTTATTTTATGGGAGAGCAAATTCAATGTTCCAACAAAGTCAACAATTTAGGAGTGGTGATGGATGAAACATTGTCATGGGAATATCATATAAAAAACATCACTGATCGCTGCTTTGGAATTTTGATCGGATTAAGCCATGTAAAGCATGCCTTGCCCGCTGAAGTGTTGCCGCGCATTGTCGATTGTCTGGTGCTATCACATGTGAGATACTGTGTACAAGTGTATGGCAGTGCCAGTGTGACGTCTCTTAAGAACATCCAAAAAATCTTAAATTTTGCCGCACGAGTCATATCAGGACGCAGGAAATACGACCACATCTCTGATGTATTGCGTGAATTAGGTTGGCTAAATGCGTTAGATTTAGTAAAATACTCTGACTTGTGCATGTTGCATAAGGTTATAACTAGAGCGAAACCTTCGTCGTTGGCGTCGCGCATCCAGTTCAACTACGAAATACTGGAGCGTGATACCCGACAATCGAAACATAGCCTAGCCTTGCCTCGACCTAGAAACAATCACGGAAAGCGCACATTCTTGTATAGGGCTAGCCATTCATACAATGCGCATATTTAATCTCAGTGTGTTCTGAATGCAGTGTCGCCCATTAGATTTTACACTTGCTCCATAATTGTACGATGTCGGCAAAACAGGGCAAACTGTTTTAGCTCACTTTTTACTGTTTTAGCTCACTCATTTTTATGTTCATGTATGGAAGACCGAAGAATAACCCTGTCGTGTGGAACGGTCTGTTTACGTTAATACATACATACATACAAATCACGCTTTTATGTCGTCCTTCACGATTTAATTTAGTGCTTCGAACCTATGAGACTTGAAGAGCTGAAACAAACGTAATTTTGCAGACGAAGGTACCAGCTTTATTATGCATGAAAACCGAATATTTCTGTTAAATATTGAATAGCTTAAATCGGCCTGGAAGATATAGAGTGACCATTTTAGAATATGTATTTATTCACACCGCCATATGGTCAACACAGGATGATGATAAAGGATACAAAATATACAGCTGCAAAGCGCACTCAATTCTGTCCAATAACCACCCAAACTTTATTCATATTGACAAACATTAAGGTTATAATGACAGTGTTAATATAACGCTCTCGGCCGTTATTTTATTCGGCGTAATAAAACATTACATCAAGCTATTTAGTCATCGGAGCATTTTGCGTCGGCAAAATCTTGCCATAGTGAAAAGCAAGCTAAGCAAAAAACGAACCTCCGTCGGCGGTTACCAAATTGAAGCGTATTTAAATTCCGAACTATTTATTGTAAAGCCTACACGAGATTGGTGATGTTCGGAACGAGTACGGGACGGGAACGGGAGTTGGGAACGGGTTACGGGAACGGGATACGGGAACGAGATACGGGAACGGGATACGGGAACGGGATACGGGAACGGGATACGGGAACGGGATACGGGAACGGGATACGGGAACGAGATACGGGAACGGGATACGGGAACGGGATACGGGAACGGGATACGGGAACGGGAACAGGATACGGGGAACGGGATACGGGATACGGGAACGGGATACGGGAACGGGATACGAGAAACGGGATACGGGAACGGGATATGGGAACGGGATACGGGAACGGGATACGGGAACGGGATACGGGAACGGGATACGGGAACGGGATACGGGAACGGGATACGGGAACGGGATACGGGAACGGGATACGGGAACGGGATACGGGAACGGGATACGGGAACGGGATACGGGAACGGGATACGGAAACGGGATACGGGAACAGGACGGGAACGGCATACGGGAACGGTATACGGGAACGGCATACGGGAACGGTATACGGGAATGGTATACGGGAACGGTATACGGGAACGGTATACGGGAACGGTATACGGTAACGGTATACGGGAACGGTATACGGGAACGGGATATGGGAACGGGAACGGGAAAGGGATACGGGAACGGGCTACCGGATTCGGGATACGGGATGCCGGAACGAGATACGGGATTCACGAACGGGCTATGGGCTAGGGGCTACGGGATACGGGCTACGGGAACAGGGAACGGACTACGGCAACGGGATACGGGATACGGGAACTTGGTTACCTTTGCATTGCGGAGCAAGCGGGCCACACTTGTCTATATTACTATTTGAGTAAGGTGCGTGTGTATGTATGTATGTATGTATGTATGTATGTATGTATGTATGTATGTATGTATGTATGTATGTATGTATGTATGTATGTATGTATGTATGTATGTATGTATGCATGTGGCCATTTTGTGCAGTTTTGTTCTTTGCTCAGCTGTGCTGCCTAAACTATTGCGACCAGATGTATGACATTTTCAAACGATCCAGGTGACATCTCAACAACGTGCTGTGTCAAGAAACGGGTTCGCCAGGGTGCATAATGAGCGCATGGCACGTGCTGCAAAAACGACTTTTTCTCCATTGGTTTACCACGTGGGAAACCCGGAGCGAAATGTAAGTGAACAATTCGAAAAATCGTGAAACATGCTGCAATCCCAGGTCTTTATCTCGGAAACTATACGTCCGATCAGCAAGCGACAAACACAAGCGTGTAGAACAATTAACGGCCTGGTGTATGCATTGTGGTTCGGCGAGCAGCGCGTGGCGCGTGCAAAGTTGATGGCTTCACAAACATAAATCACGCTTTTATGTCGTCCTTCACGATTTAATTTAGTGCTCCGAACCTATGAGACTTGAATGACTGAAACAAACGTAATTTTGCAGAGGCAGGTACCGGCTTTATTATGCATGAAAACCGAAGCTTTCTGTTAAATATTGAATAACTTAAATCGGCTTGGAAAATATGAATTGACCATTTTAGAATATGTATTTCAACACACCGCCATATCGTCAATAATGGAGGGCGGTACACAATACAAAAATATACAGCTGCAAAGCGCAATCAGTTCTGTCCAATAACCACCCAAAATGTATTCATATTGGCAAACATTAAGGTTATAATGACAGTGTTAATATAACGGTCTCGGCCCTTATTTTATTCGGCGTAATAAAACATTACATCGAGCCATTTAGTCATCGGAGCAATTTGCGTCGGCAAAATCTTGCCATATTGAGAAGCAAGCTAAGCAAAAAACAAACTTCCGTCGGCGGATATCAAATTGACGCATATTTAAAATCCGAACTCTTTATTGTAAAGCCTACACGAGATTGGTGATGTTCGGAACGAGTAAGGTACAGGAACGGGATTCGGGAACGGGTTACGGGAACGGGTTACGGGAACGGGTTACGGGAACGGGTTACGGGAACGGGTTACGGGAACGGGTTACGGGAACGGGTTACGGGAACGGGTTACGGGAACGGGTTACGGGAACGGGTTACGGGAACGGGTTACGGGAACGGGTTACGGGAACGGGTTACGGGAACGGGTTACGGGAACGGGCTACGGGCTACGGGCTACGGGCTACGGGCTACGGGCTACGGGCTACGGGCTACGGGCTACGGGCTACGGGCTACGGGCTACGGGCTACGGGCTACGGGCTACGGGCTACGGGCTACGGGCTACGGGCTACGGGCTACGGGCTACGGGCTACGGGCTACGGGCTACGGGCTACGGGCTACGGGCTACGGGGTACGAGGTACGGGCAACGGGCTACGGCTATGGGCTATGGGCTACGGGCTACGGGCTACGGGCTACGGGCTACGGGCTACGGGCTATGGGCTCGGTATACGGTATTCAGGAACGGGATACGGGATTCACGAACGGCATACGGAAACGGGCTACGGGCTACGGGCTACGGGAACGGGAACGATAACGGAAACGGGAACGGGATCGGGAACGGGCTACGGGCTACGGGAACGGGCTACGGCAACGGGATACAGAATACGGGAACTTGGTTACCTTTGCATTGCGGAGCAAGCAGGCCACACTTGTCAATATTACTATTTGAGTAAAGTGCGTGTGTATGTATGTATGTATGTATGTATGTGGCCATTTTGCAATTTTGTTCTTTGCTCAGCTGTGCAGCCTAAACTATTGCGAGAAGATGGATGCAATTTTCACACGATCCAGGTGATATTTCAACGACGTGCTGTGTCAATAAACGGGTTCGCCAGGGTGCATAATGAGCGCGTGGCACGAGCTGGAAAAAACGACTTTTTCTCCATTGGTTTAACACGTGGAAAAACCGGAGCGAAATGTGTGAAAAATTCGAAAAATCGTGAAACGCGCTGCAATCCCAGGTCTATATCTCAGAGACTATGCGTCCGATCAGCATGCAACAAACACAAGCGTGTAAAACAATTAACGGGCTGGCGTATGCAATGTGGTTTGGCGAGCGGTGCGTGGCGCGTGGAAAGTTAATGGCTTCACAAACTTAAATCACGCTTTTCTGTCGTCCTTAACAATTGAATTTAGTGCTCCGAACCTATGATACTTGAAGAGCTATAACAAACGTAATTTTGCAGACGAGGGTACCGGCTTCATTATGCGTGAAACCCGAATCTTTCTGTTAAATATTTAATATCTTAAATCAGCCTGGAAGATATGATTTGACCATTTTAGAATATGTACTTCATCACACCGCCATATCGTCAATAACGTTGGGCGATACACAATACACAAATTGTACAGCTGCAAAGCTCAATCAATTCTGTCCAATAACCACCCAAAATGTATTAATATTGACAAACATTAAGGTTATAATGGCAGGGTTAATATAACGCTCTCGGCCCTTATTTTATTCGGCGCAATAAAACATTACATCAAGCTATTTAGACATCGGAGCAATTTGCGTCGGCAAAATCTTGCCACAGTGAAAAGCAAGCTAAGCAAAAAACGAACCTCCGTTGGCGGATACCAAATTGACGCATATTTAAAATCCGAACTCTTTATTGTGGAGCCTATACGAGATTGGTGATGTTCGGAACGAGTATGGTACAGAAACGTGATTCGGGAACGGGTTACGGGAATAAGATACGGGCTACGAACTACGGACTACAGGCTACGGGCTACGGGCTACGGGCTACGGGCTACGGGCAACGGGCTACGGGCTACGGGCTACGGGATACGGGCTATGGGATTCGGGATACGGGATTCAGGAACGGGATACGGGATTCACAAACGTGATACGGGAACGGGCTACGGACTACGGGCTACGGGCTACGGACTACGGGCTACAGGTTGCGGGCTACGGCAAGGGGATACGGGATACGGAAACTTGGTTACCTTCGCATTCCGGAGCAAGCGGGCCACTCTTGTACATACCTATGTACCGAACTGTAACAAACAACTGGTAACGGTGCAAATGATTTCAAAGTAGCAAGAGGCAGACCGACATTTCCGCGCATAAATGGTCCCTGTGGATCTGGAGGAGCCTGGGGGAGATGGCTTGGGGAGATAGTCCTGCACTCACAAAATCGCTACACACGACCCGGGTGTCAACTCCTGCCACAGGGGTTAATTTATAAATTTACTCATGCATGGGGTGTCATTGTTGATGCTTCGCTATCATACACACCTGTCAGACACCTGTGTGGTGTGTCAGTGCCGACCACCATCGCATTGTGTGTTCGTCACCGCTGCATGGGGTGTCGAGGTGTCGCAATACTCATGCGGGGGATGTCGATTGACTCCTCAGCCGGGCGTATTGCGGAAGTTCGTTCACCACTGGGAGAAGCGTAACGTCACCGCTGCATGGGGTGTCGAGGTGTTGCAATACTCATGCAGCGGGTACCGATTGACGCCTCAGCCGGGCGTATTGCAGGAGTTCGTTCACCACTGGGAGAGGTGTGACGGTCGCCGCTTTTTTCCTTTTTTTCCCGGACCGGCCTATAGCCATTTTCCGGGTGGGGAGTGACATCTGGCAATTTGCCAGGGAAAGAGTTACGTTAACCGGTTTATGTGAACCCGGGCAAGCTAGGGAGTAGGATGACTATTTTACGTTAGTTTATTGTTCAATGCAAATATAATATCTATCTTACGTTAGTTTATTGTTCAATTAAAATATAATATCTATCTTACGTTAAGTATTTCGTTCTAGGTCAAAATTAAATAAAACACGAGACACATACATACACTTTTTATTCCATACACACACAGACACACACACATTTGGACATACACTTGCGAAAGATGTCAGTGTTGATGGAGCCGAGGCGCCATCATTGCTGCAACGGCAGGCTGTTGCCAGTCCCCTGGCTCCGGCGCCCCGGCGAGACCTGGTTGTGGGGTGTATTTGCTGGGAGAAAACTCCTAACTAATACAAAACCCAGCGTCTATCGCAATGGGGAAAAACCTGCGCAGAAAGCCAAAATTGCGCTAGGCAAAAAACCCCAGTTATATTTGATTAAATAATCGTGTTTGGTAAAGGAAATCAAATAGGAGATCAATCAATTCTGGGTAACTGTCACCCAACAGTGTCTGTAAGTTTAAAGTAATTCGATTCCGTTGCGTGTATTCTATTATTTTCTGGCGTTTTGCGTCGTGCACTGTATGTATGTATGTATGTATTTACTTCACGGGGCATCCACAAGTTGGCGTGGCTATTAAGCCCCGGGTCGAGTGGGGGAGTAAGACATGCAGTGAAAGAGAGCACACAGTCGCACAGCCTAAATCCTAAAACCACCAACATTCACATATATCACGACACATACGGGTCACTGAGATCAGTCGTCCGTAGTAGCGGACCCGAGGTGTCGTTTCACCGCGCGCGTGAAAGCTGGCGGCCCCAGCTGCGAGATGTCAGCACTGGGCAGGTAAGCAGCAAATATGTAATAGTGTAACGAGGATATCCTGGGCAGTGTTGGCAATTTGGCGGCGGAAGGTTTTCCATAATATAATAATTAGTAATTTGTGTGTGACCGAGGCGGAGGCGTGCCAGTACTATTTTTTGTTGTCGACAATTCTGATGACTGGATGTAAAATGTTGTGTCTTTGGTTTGATTGGATGTAGGTGGAAATGCGGAGCAGCGTCCCACCACGCGGGCGCAATGTGCTAAGTTGTGAATTTATATGATTCAGAACATCTGATATTGGACTTGGTAAATGGTTTTCCGATGGTAACTCCAGGCTCAATTTTGCTAATCTGTCGGCTTCCTCGTTTCCCGGGATACCGGCGTGTCCCGGAATCCAGAGGAACTTAATGCTGTTGTTTTTGTTTTTCAAATACTTAATTAGCTGTCTAATTTTAAATACTAACGGAATCCTAGAATCCCCGATTGATGTAATGGCTGATAGCGAGGCGGACGAGTCTGTGCAAATGATTTCTTCTTTCAGTTTTTCTTTTCTAATATATATTAGTGCTAACAAAATCGCTGATAGTTCCGCTGTATGTATGCTATTTATGTCTGGTAGTCGGAAATTATTGTTTGCGTTGTTAGTATAATATGCGCCACCGGTTCGGCCGTCGCGCCGTGAACCGTCTGTGTATATGTATGTGTATGTGTTGTGTTGTGCTTTGTGTTCGTGGAAGAGTGTGTGTGTCTCTGCTGCCGTGACTGTGTTTTTGTTGTGTGTGAAGAGGCGGTGTGTGTCTGGTGTTGTGTCGAGCCAGTGAGGTGTGAGTGGAGGTGTTAGCATTGTGTTGATGTGTGGAATGTTGAATAGTGTGAGTTTGTGTCTGATTCTGTGACTGATGAGTGGGTGTCGTTTTTGTAGTAGTGTTTGTCGTCTTGTGGGTGCGGGGTGATTTAAGATGTTAAATGTTGGGCGTGTGGTGTGTGAGCTTGCTCTGGCGTAGAATCTGAGTAATGTGTGTTTGCGTCGGCGGCAGAGTGTGTGAATGTTTGTGTCGATGTGTAAGTTTGTGGTGTTTGTGGTGCGACAGGCTCCAGTCACGATCCGCAGGGCAGTGTTCTGGACAGTTTACAATTTTTTTTGGGGGGGAACATATATCATCAAATAAGAATGCATTATAGTCCAAGGTTGGGCGTATCAGTGAAGTATATAGCTGGAAGAGAGTGGCGCGGTCTGCGCCCCACTCTCGACCAGCCAATGACTTCATAATATGAATTCGTCGCGTACATCTCTGCACTAAATCATTGAAGTGTGGGATGAACGAGAGACGCGTGTCTAACGTTATTCCCAGATACTTGAATGATTTGACAAAAGGGATAATTTGATTGTTATATTTTAATGGAATGTAGGGTTCCACATATGCAGGTTTTTCGAAAAAATTAGGGATGCCGATTTGCTTGGAGAAATTTCCAGACCCCATTGGTCGCACCATACCTTGATATCAATGAGTACTAGTTGTAAAATTTTGCTGGCTTGATCGACACTGGTGTGCGAGAACCACACTGCCAGGTCATCAGCGTACATTGCAAATTGAAGACTTTTGTCGATCTTATTAATATTACTGAAAATGTCGTTAATCGTAATTAAAAATAGGGTTGGGGAGAGGACCGATCCCTGTGGGACTCCGTGGTCCTGATTTTGATTTGGAGAATATGTGTTGCCGCACCTTACATTACAAGTTCTATTGCCTACAAAGTTTATTATAAATTAGGCGAGTCGACCTCGAATTCCGGCATTGTGAACTTTTACTAAAAGTGCAGTCTTATTGACTCTGTCAAACGCAGCTCTCAAATCAAGGAAGAGGGCAACCGTGACCTCTCTTCCTCGAAAGCCGCGCTGGGCAGAGTCAACAAGACCGACTAGATTGTCCGCAGTCGATCGACCAGGTCGAAAACCACTTTGGTGTGGGGAGAGTAAACTATTCGATTCAATATAAGTTCTGATACGTCCATTAACCATGCGTTCGAATAGTTTACATGCGCAACTAGTTAGAGAAATAGGGCGATAGCTAGCGGGGGAAGATTTGGGCTTGCGAGGTTTAAGTATAGGAATTAGCGTACTACTATGCCAAGATTCAGGGAAAGTGCCTTCAAACCACATGGTGTTGAAGGCTGTTAGTAAGTTAGTGAGACCAGTCTCAGTTAAGTTTTTAAAGAAGGAGTAGTCAATTTGATCTGGCCCCACAGAAGTTTGACCTCATTTACTAATAGCATATGTTAGTTCTGAGTTGGTGAAGAGAGAGTTATATATTTCTACGTTGTTAGAGTCAAAGCTAATAGATTGAAATTGAGCGTTAAGTTGGTTAGTAAAAGTTGGTGTGCATTGTTGTGTTGATGATATGTTGGCGTAGTGTTGTGCAAATTGTGTTGCAACCTCTAGGGGAAGCGTGTAAGTTGTGTTGTGTATTTGTAAGTGTGGGATTTTGTATGCCGGTAGTCTTTTATTTGAAAATGATCTGATTAATGTCCAAATTTTTGAAAGGGAGGTAAATCGATTAAAGGTAGATGAGAATTCTTGCCAAGATTCTTTTTTTGCATTATCAATGATTGTTTTAGCCAGAGAGCGGGTCCTCCGTACTTCGCGTTCGTTTTCTGCCGTAATGCACGCTTGGAATTTCCGAAATGCTCTTTTCCGGAGAGCAACCGCTCTCTGACATTCTGTGTTCCACCACGGGGCAGTGTTGTGTGTGTGTGTGTGCGTGTGTGTGGAATGTGTTGGTGAGCTGATGCGAGAATAGTGTTTAAAAATGTGTTAATGTCGG
This sequence comes from Chirona hameri, assembly GCA_036785665.1. Classification (NCBI taxonomy): domain Eukaryota; kingdom Metazoa; phylum Arthropoda; class Thecostraca; order Balanomorpha; family Balanidae; genus Chirona; species Chirona hameri. Next base: position 28,283 of record JAXIVJ010010954.1, on the reverse strand, counting down.
TCTGGGAGTCTGCGGGGTGATTAGTGTCAATGTGTTTTTGCTTGGGGTGTCGTGACGTAGACGCACGCAGACGGCGGCGCGGCGTTGGCTGCGCGCGCACATCACCGCCGGCCGGCCGCGCCGCCGCGCCCACGCAGTTAATTATTTCCAAGCAAAATACATCGGAGAATAGGAACGGTATTGATGAAATAGGCTCATACGAATTTGGTTACGATGAAATGGGCTCACCGGGTTACGAATACGAACCCGGTGCCCCATCTGAGAGAGACGGCCGACACACCATACCACGTCCTGATCGAGTGCCCAGCGTTGATGGGCACCAGACTGAGAACGATCGGGACGATCCAACCGGAATTAGAGGAGGTGCGAAGCAGCCGAGTTGTGGCGGTCCTGGGGGCTGCCGCCAGGTCCCTCCAGAGCCGACAGGCTACAATCGACTGAAGCGGCCTGGAGTGACACAGCAATAACATTAACAACAATTACAACAGCTTGATCGTCGACCTGCTGGATATCGCTGCCGGATATGAACCCGCGCAGGATGTGGTTGTGTCTGCTTAGGATGGTGTTTGTTTTACCGCGGCTGTGCCAGTGTAGTTTTCGTTGAGTCGCATGCTGTGTGGCGTTTGCCGCAGCTCCAGTACCTATCGCTTTTTTGGAGCCGGTAACGCTGCAGGCACGTAGTCATAATTTGTATCAGGGACAGGGGGGGACACATGTTAGTGGTAGATCAAATTTCGCTCCGTTTCATCAGTGACAAGTTGTTGACCGGGGGGAGGGGGGGGGGGGCGTCTGGTCGTCAGCGCGAAGATTCGTTGAGCAAGGGGGGGGGGGGCGTCGAGTCGTCAGCAGAATCGCATTTTTATCTAGTGTAAACTGGTTTTCTCAGGGGGGGGGGGTGTTGCCAAGGCCCCAGTAACCCCTCCCCCTTGGCTGCGTCCCTGTAACGCTGTTACATTGTCCCATCATTTCGTTTCATTTCGTTCTGCCTACAGCTGGTTCATGATTTCCAATGCCAACATTTCAACCATATATCATTTTTTTTTATACGGCTGAAATGCTCGGCGCACTCAAAAAATGGCGTATTGCACTACGATAGGGCCACGATTGCTTAGTGCAGGTTGGTTTTCATCCACGATTCTACATTCTACTAGTCCTCTAACTTGAGCAGGGGCTAGCCCATGCCTGATTTTGTAGATAAGCAGCATACATTTTAGATCTAACAGTTCAGTTAATGGCTTCATGCCAATTTCGTGGAGCCGATGAGTCACAGAGTCACAGTACCCAATGCCAAGGATGGCCCTAGCCGCTCTTTCTTGAAGGCTGAACAGGCGATTTAGAAGCGTGGGGGTAATTAATAACCCAGATTAGGCAGCAGTAATTAAGATGAGGTAGTGCTAATGAGTTGTAAAGTGATATAAGTTGAGATTTCTCAAGCATCTGCCGGGCCCTGAACATAAGACCAATTGCAATTGAAAGCTTGTGAGCTACATAGTTAATATGGCTTTTAAAGGGAAGGTCTTCATCAACAATAAGCCCAAGAAATTTCACTTCTTTTGCTTTTTGAATTGATACATTGTCTATAATCAATTGAGGGATATCCCCTGTTGGTTTGTAAGCATAGAGCTGATACGAGGTTTTTAGTACGTTTAAGCAGAGGCGGTTGCATATGAACCATTTCTTTAATGTGGCTAGCTCAATCCTGGCTTTGCAGAAAAGTTCATCTAATCGGGGTCCGGAGAGAAATATATTTGTGTCATCGGCGAAAGTGATGGTTCTAAATTCATTTGATGCATTTTTCAGGTAATTTACGTACAGTAAAAACAACAGCGGACCCAACACACTACCTTGGGGCACGCCACATTGCACAACTTTTTCCTCTGACAGAGTTTTTTCACCCCTCTCATTCTCAATTTTAACTCGCTGGCGACGGTTGCTCAGGTAGCTTTTTATTAGTTCTAAAGATGTACCACGAATGCCATACTTTTCTAGTTTTCGAAAAAGAATTTCAAAATTTACTGAGTCAAAAGCCTTTTTAATATCTAGATAGATCCCGAGAACTAAATTACCATTTTCTTTTTCAGTGCTAGGGTATGTAGGTTTCAGTCTATGAATTTCAGGAGCGCATGCTCCGTTGAGTGATTATTTCGAAAAACGAATTGTGAATCGTTCAAGATATCATGCTGTTGAATAAAACTGTGGAGTCGAAGGCAAATACATTTCTCTATGATTTTAGAGAGTGGCGAAATGACCGAAATGGGCCGATAATTCCCTGGCTCGTCTCTATTTCCTGCCTTGAACACCGGCGTAACAATCGCCGTTTTTAGCAAATAAGGAAAATCGCCTGAAGTAAAACACAGATTGACTAAGTGGGCAAGCGGTTCGCAGATGCAGGATGATAGCTTCTTTAATATCGCGTTCGATATTGGTTCAATGCCATTTTTCTTATTATCTAGATCACGAAGTATTGTCCGTATTGGTTCCGCCGTCACTGGTGTAAGGAAACATGAATCAGGTGATGGATGATATATGAATGAGGTGGAGTCGATGTCGCTACCTGGAAGGAAATCGCCGAGCGTCGGGCCTATCGTAGTACAAAAATCATTAAGATGGTTAGAGATTTCATGCAGGTCGGTAGCGCGTCTATCATTGATTTGGATCCGCGTTACCTGGCTGGTTTTGCTCGTTCCTTTCCCGATCACTTCTCTTAATATTTGCCACGTTCTCTTGCTATTTCCCTCATTTTTCTTTAACATCTCCTGATAATATTTTTTTTAAAATTTTCTAATGACCGCTAGAAGCCGATTTTTGTACGCTTTGAATTCTGCCAGGCGCTGAAGCGTCTTATTTTTTTAGAAATGTAGTGTAAAGGCTAATTTTTGCATTGATTGATATCAGAATACCTGGGGTTACCCAGGGTTTAATGGGCGACACTTTTCTGGTATGCTTTTGCACTGGCAAAAATATATTGACTCCCGTTTGAATTGCGCTACTCAAGCACTGTGCTGCTTCAGCCTGGCTGTCAATATCAGCAAATTTTACCAATTCGTTCCATAGCCAAAGGCTCAGTTTTTCGAGCCTTTCTGAGTTAATTATTCTACGCTACACGATTCCCGACGGGGCAGGCAGAGGGTTGTGCCCGATGTCCATGTCGAGAATGATTGGGAAGTGATCTGATATTGTCAATTCCAGAATTACTCCCGACGTCCCAGGATTCAGCGAGTTAGTGAATATTCCGTCAATTAGCGTGTTTGAGGTCAAGCCAACTCTGGTTGGCCTGCTGATCGTGGGGAAGAGGTTATGCGATAACAACAAATCTAGAAGTTGTGCTACTTTGTTGTCGTCCTGGCACTGTAACAGATTTAGGTTAAAATTTCCCCAATTAGGACAATCTTATTCATTTTGTTGATCTTATGCAAGAGTGTACGAATTGCATCCATGAAATGCTCTATGTTGCTGTCGGGCGGCCGGTAGATGCAGCAGATAATTACGTTTTTCCTATTACCCCTATTTATTTATATTACAAGATTTTCCATCGCCGGCTTCTTCGTCATCAGATCTCCTCTCCTTACAAAGTTCTCTCCATTTCGCAGATAAATACCAACTCCTCCTCCGGTCTTGTGCTCACGATTCTGTCCACAAAAAAAAATGAAGTTTGCGATTTGTGTCTGGTAGTGAGTCTCGAAGCCAAGTTTCGGTCACTAGAATGGCATTCAACTGGCAACTGGATTTCCTTCACAACTCTAGCCCTGAGGTTAGAGTTGTGAAGGAAATCCTTCATGCGTTCCCCATTTTTGACCAAGCTACGAGCGTTGAAATGCATCAACCTGAAATTGGGGGAACCAAATGATGATTTTGATTTGGTATGGCGATGGGATTGTAGTATTCACATTGTTCAAGTATGTTTATTCTAGAGATAATTATTTCTTCTTTGGCATCATTTGGATCAACTAAATTAATAAGTTTAAGCTTTTCTGTAATTTGTAGATTCAGAGGCATACACCTCTATAATTTTTATATTTATTTATGCAAAGGGATTTCAAACTTCAGTACAAGTTTTGGGAGAATAGAAACTAAGGAAACTAAGGAGACTAAGGAGACACCACAGAGGCTACCTATCATTCTCCGTTCCTCAATACTGTGTCCATGGGTAAGCAGTAGGTGCTTGCAGAACCGGAAAACAAAGTTTTTGGACCCATTCTCGGGACTAATGCCACTAGGCTACTGGGCTAAGCTATGGTGATGTACCGTGTTCTTAACTTATATTCTAGTGTATAGGATACAGTGAGTAAAATCAAGATAGGAGCGGAGGACCTGAGCTGTAACTACCCATGAGTGATTTCATCATCAATGCTAATGGCCGTTTGACATGTGGGGCTTACACACAATTTGATTTGGATCGCAAGTTCATCAGCAGCGAACAGCAGCTAACTCCGGCAGGCACACAGGGGGTTCCAGTTTATACTTTGACGTAAATTCAATATAGCAACACATGATGTTTGGAGCCCCAGCAGAGTCCCCACCTCAGTGAAAAGCCCAAAGGCCTGGCGAATGTTACAATTTAGGATTGGACCGCAGTATGAGGTCACACAGTTGGGTCCACACACAACGAACAAGCCCCACCGTCCATCACTTGGGACATATTGCGCCACGCTTTCACCTGTGCAGTGAGGCACTGGTTCGCCCAGGAGCATCCTTGTCCCACACCAGATGCAACCAGCCAGATGCCAGAGTCCACTCCAATCCGGCTCCCACCCAGTGATCTCACCAGATACCAGAGTCCACTCCAATCCGGCTCCCACACCAGATGCAACCAGCCAGATGCCAGAGTCCACTCCAATCCGGCTCCCACCCAGTGATCTCACCAGATGCCAGAGTCCACTCCAATCCGGCTCCCACCCAGTGATCTCACCAGATGCCAGAGTCCACTCCAATCCGGCTCCCACCCAGTGATCTCACCAGATGCCAGAGTCCACTCCAATCCGGCTCCCACCCAGTGATCTCACCAGATGCCAGAGTCCACTCCAATCCGGCTCCCACCCAGTGATCTCACCAGATGCCAGAGTCCACTCCAATCCGGCTCCCACCCAGTGATCTCACCAGATGCCAGAGTCCACTCCAATCCGGCTCCCACCCAGTGATCTCAGCCTCCAGAGTCCACTCCAATCCGGCTCCCACCCAGTGATCTCACCAGATGCCAGAGTCCACTCCAATCCGGCTCCCACCCAGTGATCTCACCAGATGCCAGAGTCCACTCCAATCCGGCTCCCACCCAGTGATCTCACCAGATGCCAGAGTCCACTCCAATCCGGCTCCCACCCAGTGATCTCAGCCTCCAGAGTCCACTCCAATCCGGCTCCCACCCAGTGATCTCACCAGATGCCAGAGTCCACTCCAATCCGGCTCCCACCCAGTGATCTCAGCCTCCAGAGTCCACTCCAATCCGGCTCCCACCCAGTGATCTCACCAGATGCCAGAGTCCACTCCAATCCGGCTCCCACCCAGTGATCTCAGCCTCCAGAGTCCACTCCAATCCGGCTCCCACCCAGTGATCTCAGCCTCCAGAGTCCACTCCAATCCGGCTCCCACCCAGTGATCTCACCAGATGCCAGAGTCCACTCCAATCCGGCTCCCACCCAGTGATCTCACCAGATGCCAGAGTCCACTCCAATCCGGCTCCCACCCAGTGATCTCACCAGATGCCAGAGTCCACTCCAATCCGGCTCCCACCCAGTGATCTCACCAGATGCCAGAGTCCACTCCAATCCGGCTCCCACCCAGTGATCTCACCAGATGCCAGAGTTCACTCCAATCCGGCTCCTACCCAGTGATCTCAGCCTCCAGAGTCCACTCCAATCCGGCTCCCACCCAGTGATCTCAGCCTCCAGAGTCCACTCCAATCCGGCTCCCACCCAGTGATCTCAGCCTCCAGAGTCCACTCCAATCCGGCTCCCACCCAGTGATCTCACCAGATGCCAGAGTCCACTCCAATCCGGCTCCCACCCAGTGATCTCACCAGATGCCAGAGTCCACTCCAATCCGGCTCCCACCCAGTGATCTCACCAGATGCCAGAGTCCACTCCAATCCGGCTCCCACCCAGTGATCTCAGCCTCCAGAGTCCACTCCAATCCGGCTCCCACCCAGTGATCTCACCAGATGCCAGAGTCCACTCCAATCCGGCTCCCACCCAGTGATCTCACCAGATGCCAGAGTCCACTCCAATCCGGCTCCCACCCAGTGATCTCAGCCTCCAGAGTCCACTCCAATCCGGCTCCCACCCAGTGATCTCAGCCTCCAGAGTCCACTCCAATCCGGCTCCCACCCAGTGATCTCAGCCTCCAGAGTCCACTCCAATCCGGCTCCCACCCAGTGATCTCAGCCTCCAGAGTCCACTCCAATCCGGCTCCCACCCAGTGATCTCAGCCTCCAGAGTCCACTCCAATCCGGCTCCCACCCAGTGATCTCAGCCTCCAGAGTCCACTCCAATCCGGCTCCCACCCAGTGATCTCAGCCTCCAGAGTCCACTCCAATCCGGCTCCCACCCAGTGATCTCAGCCTCCAGAGTCCACTCCAATCCGGCTCCCACCCAGTGATCTCAGCCTCCAGAGTCCACTCCAATCCGGCTCCCACCCAGTGATCTCAGCCTCCAGAGTCCACTCCAATCCGGCTCCCACCCAGTGATCTCAGCCTCCAAAACCGGGTCCAAAATGGACTCAATAGTCAGTTTTGAGGCAGCTGTCAAGCCCAAAATTAGTATGCAGCTCCCTTGTAGCAAATTTGTCAGTGCTTGTTCCTGGTGTCCAGTTTAAAACAGTTAAAACCGATTAAAACGATTAAAACAGCACATGCGGTGCATGGTGCTGGAGGGAAACCCTCTCACACCTGGGCCACAGTGGTGCTCATTCATTCATCCGTCCATCATCAGTCACTCACGGACTAAATCAGCCACTAGGGCAGCAGTCCGTCCAGGAACAGCAGTATTCAAAATCAGCCGCAGCAACTCTTCCAACCTGACAGCGATCACCAGTGGGATCCCATTGAGACATTTTCAAACTGGCACCTAGGCTGTCAACTTCCACATAGGACAACTAGATCCCTAGGGAGACCCTGACCATGCCACAGTATCAGCCTAGGCAACATCCCTTGATGCACAGTCAGGCCCAGTGACACTTCCAGCAGGCCAGTGACACTTCCAGCCGGGATGCTGCTGAAGCTCTGTGATGTCATGAATTGTTTGACCTGTGTATCGCGCCTGGGCCTGCCTGAGGCAGCCGCACCCCGCCACTGTGATCCATGCTGGGGTCTCTTGGCAGCCTGGCCTGTCATGTACAGAATCTGTTCATCACCCATGCATGGGTCCACAGTGACACATCTCTGCTCCTGAGTGCTCCTGGCATATACCTGTCCATTCCGTGTGTGATATGAGGTGATGTGCCTGCTCTCCTTTAGTTGTCATAGTCTCTGCACAAGAGCTGCTCTTTTTGCTGTGAGATTTTCCGAATTATGACCCTATTTCTGCTGGTGGAGTTGTTATCAGAGAATCTTGCTTCATAGACGTTTGCCTATCATCTAAGTCCTCAAATTTCACGATAGCTCGGTTGTTCTTTCTAAGTCGATGGCATGCAGTGATATTGCCTTTCAGTTCTACCTCTAGTTTTTCTTTGATCACTTTTTAATAATATATCTAGTGACAGAGGGATCCTCATTTCCTCCAGTCTTCCCTGGGGTGACAGGTGGGACACCATCACCGCTCAGGATAAGCGCATCTTTACGGCCATACTGTTCATTCTGATCTACTGTCTGGATTAGTTGTTTGAGTTCAGCCCTGAGCTCAGCATTCTCTCTGATGAGCTTTTTATTTGTTTCTTTGTTTTTGTTTACTTCAGAGATCAGAGCCTCTCTTTCCTGTTTCGCTTGTTTTTGTTCAGATTCCAAGTACTCAATTTTGGATACAAATTCTGCAAGGTAGCCTTCACTAAGGTGAAAATGGATAGATTCATCCACTATCTCCGACACAGCCTCCATGGTATCTCCAGGCGTCTAAGATATTATTTCAAGGATGAAAGTAACAGCTAATTCAATGCGTTCTTATCAATATCTAATATTTGCAGTCGAATCTGATGGAAGTTTGATTGTTAATCACACTTACCTAATTAATTTCAATTCCAGCCTGTGGAGGTTGTTTTTGTTTTGTTTTAAATGGCAGGCGGCAAAACTTGCGCACCTCGCTGATCGCTGTATATCTTAGGTTATGCTAAGGTAAAGTTTAAGATTTACTTACTTTATCCTACAAAATTAATAATAATAAAAAATATATGATCAACTTTTAAGCTCAGAAATTACTCTGATACATCTACGCACTAGTGTCTAGGGCCTTGCTAAGCACTCTAGCTCCACGACATACGTTCGTCCACGATCAAGGTCACCACATCAATGTTTCACTTCTCTATCGTCATTATGGCTAGAGTTATTGGCATAAAACTGTTGGTGACCTCGGATGACCTCGGCTGACCTTGTAGGGGTCACTGAACAAAAATGGTACCTAGATCATCAAGAATGATCTATAATAGCATGATCCAGAAGGAATTAGACTGCTATTTTGCGTCTCCTTGGAATAGGAAGCATTTGAATATTTCCTCTTAGACTTATAATGGGAGGTCACGAAATTAAACCGACCTTAGGTCGCTGATATTGAAAATTCAAGATGCACGAATTGTATATATATATGTGACTTTATGAAATCTTGTAAGTGTAAAACCGATCATCCCAAAACTGTGACTGTGGTACGACCACAAGTTTTTTTGGGAGGTGGGGTCACGTGACATGGTCTGGTGACCTGACCTAAGATGACACGAGGATTTTTTTAACATAATGTGGATAATTGATGCACAAACAGCTGTGCCAAAAATGGCGGGGCTGCGCTTCGCCGTTTTTCCGCTATCCGCGAAAAAAAAAACTGAGGGGTGTCTACCCCCGGCACGGCGCTGGATACAATATAGGGATGATGTGAGCATGCAGCCAGGCGTTAGTGTATTCATGTGAAGTAAAAACAAAAATGACCCCAGCTGTGCTGGGGTCATATTTGTATATGTCACTTTTGGTCGGGGACACTCAAAGCACTTTTCCAACCCTGCAACAGCATTTGAGTGCGCCGAGCATTTCAGCCGTATAAAAAAAAGATATATGGTTGAGATGTTGGCATTGGAAATCATGAACCAGCTGTAGGCAGAACGAAATGAAACGAAATGATGGGACAATGTAACAGCGTTACAGGGACGCAGCCAAGGGGGAGGGGTTACTGGGGCCTTGGCAACACCCCCCCCCCCCCCTGAGAAAACTAGTTTACACTAGATAAAAATGCGATTCTGCTGACGACTCGACGCCCCCCCCCCCCCCTTGCTCAACGAATCTTCGCGCTGACGACCAGACGCCCCCCCCCCTCCCCCGGTCAACAACTTGTCACTGATGAAACGGAGCGAAATTTGATCTACCACTAACATGTGTCCCCCCCCGTCCCTGATACAAATTATGACTACGTGCCTGCAGCGTTACCGGCTCCAAAAAAGCGATAGGTACTGGAGCTGCGGCAAACGCCACACAGCATGCGACTCAACGAAAACTACACTGGCACAGCCGCGGTAAAACAAACACCATCCTAAGCAGACACAACCATATCCTGCGCGGGTTCATATCCGGCAGCGATATCCAGCAGGTCGACGATCAAGGTGTTGTAATTGTTGTTAATGTTATTGCTGTGTCACTCCAGGCCGCTTCAGTCGATTGTAGCCTGTCGGCTCTGGAGGGACCTGGCGGCAGCCCCCAGGACCGCCACAACTCGGCTGCTTCGCACCTCCTCTAATTCCGGTTGGATCGTCCCGATCGTTCTCAGTCTGGTGCCCATCAACGCTGGACACTCGATCAGGACGTGGTATGGTGTGTCGGCCGTCTCTCTCAGATGGGGCACCGGGTTCGTATTCGTAACCCAGTGAGCCCATTTCATCGTAACCAAATTCGTATGAGCCTATTTCATCAATACCGTTCCTATTCTCCGATGTATTTTGCTTGGAAATAATTAACTGCGTGGGCGCGGCGGCGCGGCCGGCCGGCGGTGATGTGCGCGCGCAGCCAACGCCGCGCCGCCGTCTGCGTGCGTCTACGTCACGACACCCCAAGCAAAAACACATTGACACTAATCACCCCGCAGACTCCCAGACCGACATTAACACATTTTTAAACACTATTCTCGCATCAGCTCACCAACACATTCCACACACACGCACACACACAAACACAACACTGCACCGTGGTGGAACACAGAATGTCAGAGAGCGGTTGCCCTCCGGAAAAGAGGATTTCGGAAATTCCAAGCGTGCATTACGGCAGAAAACGAACACGAAGTACGGAGGACCCGCTCTCTGGCTAAAACAATCATTGATAATGCAAAAAAAGAATCTTGGCAGGAATTCTCATCTACCTTTAATCGATTTACCTCCCTTTCAAAAATTTGGATATTAATTAGATCATTTTCAAATAAAAGACTACCGGCATACAAAATCCCACACTTACAAATACACAACACAACTTACACGCTTCCCCTAGAGGTTGCAACACAATTTGCACAACACTACGCCAACATATCATCAACACAACAATGCACACCAACTTTTACTAACCAACTTAACGCTCAATTTCAATCTATTAGCTTTGACTCTAACAACGTAGAAATATATAACTCTCTCTTCACCAAATCAGAACTAACATATGCTATTAGTAAATGAGGTAAAACTTCTGTGGGGCCAGATCAAATTGACTACTCCTTCTTTAAAAACTTAACTGAGACTGGTCTCACTAACTTACTAACAGCCTTCAACACCATGTGGTTTGAAGGCACTTTCCCTGAATCTTGGCATAGTAGTACGCTAATTCCAAGACTTAAACCTCGCAAGCCCAAATCTTCCCCCGCTAGCTATCGCCCTATTTCTCTAACTAGTTGCGCATGTAAACTATTCGAACGCATGGTTAATGGACGTATCAGAACTTATATTGAATCGAATAGTTTACTCTCCCCACACCAAAGTGGTTTTCGACCTGGTCGATCGACTGCGGACAATCTAGTCGGTCTTGTTGACTCTGTCCAGCGCGGCTTTCGAGGAAGAGAGGTCACGGTTGCCCTCTTCCTTGATTTGAGAGCTGCGTTTGACAGAGTCAATAAGACTGCACCTTTAGTAAAAGTTCACAATGCCGGAATTCGAGGTCGACTCGCCTAATTTATAATAAACTTTTTAGGCAATAGAACTTGTAATGTAAGGTGCGGCAACACATATTCTCCAAATCAAAATCAGGACCACGGAGTCCCACAGGGATCGGTCCTCTCCCCAACCCTATTTTTAATTACGATTAACGACATTTTCAGTAATATTAATAAGATCGACAAAAGTCTTCAATTTTCAATGTACGCTGATGACCTGGCAGTGTGGTTCTCGCACACCAGTGTCGATCAAGCCAGCAAAATTTTGCAACTAGTACTCATTGATATCAAGGTATGGTGCGACCAATGGGGTCTGGAAATTTCTCCAAGCAAATCGGCATCCCTAATTTTTTCGAAAAACCTGCATATGTGGAACCCTACATTCCATTAAAATATAACAATCAAATTATCCCTTTTGTCAAATCATTCAAGTATCTGGGAATAACGTTAGACACGCGTCTCTCGTTCATCCCACACTTCAATGATTTAGTGCAGAGATGTACGCGACGAATTCATATTATGAAGTCATTGGCTGGTCGAGAGTGGGGCGCAGACCGCGCCACTCTCTTCCAGCTATATACTTCACTGATACGCCCAACCTTGGAATATAATGCATTTTTATTTGATGATATATGTTCCCCCAAAAAAAATTGTAAACTGTCCAGAACACTGCCCTGCGGATCGTGACTGGAGCCTGTCGCACCACAAACACCACAAACTTACACATCGACACAAACATTCACACACTCTGCCGCCGACGCAAACACACATTACTCAGATTCTACGCCAGAGCAAGCTCACACACCACACGCCCAACATTTAACATCTTAAATCACCCCGCACCCACAAGACGACAAACACTACTACAAAAACGACACCCACTCATCAGTCAAAGAATCAGACAAACACTCACACTATTCAACATTCCACACATCAACACAATGCTAACACCTCCACTCACACCTCACTGGCTCGACACAACACCAGACACACACCGCCTCTTCACACACAACACAAACACAGTCACGGCGGCAGAAACACACACACTCTTCCACGAACACAAAGCACAACACAACACATACACATACATATACACAGACGGTTCACGGCGCGACGGCCGAACCGGTGGCGCATATTATACTAACAACGCAAACAATAATTTCCGACTACCAGACATAAATAGCATACATACAGCGGAACTATCAGCGATTTTGTTAGCACTAATATATATTAGAAAAGAAAAACTGAAAGAAGTAATCATTTGCACAGACTCGTCCGCCTCGCTATCAGCCATTACATCAATCGGGGATTCTAGGATTCCGTTAGTATTTAAAATTAGACAGCTAATTAAGTATTTGAAAAACAAAAACAACAGCATTAAGTTCCTCTGGATTCCGGGACACGCCGGTATCCCGGGAAACGAGGAAGCCGACAGATTAGCAAAATTGAGCCTGGAGTTACCATCGGAAAACCATTTACCAAGTCCAATATCAGATGTTCTGAATCATATAAATTCACAACTTAACATATTGCGCCCGCGTGGTGGGACGCTGCTCCGCATTTCCACCTACATCCAATCAAACCAAAGACACAACATTTTACATCCAGTCATCAGAATTGTCGACAACAAAAAATAGTACTGGCACGCCTCCGCCTCGGTCACACACAAATTACTAATTATTATATTATGGAAAACCTTCCGCCGCCAAATTGCCAACACTGCCCAGGATATCCTCGTTACACTATTACATATTTGCTGCTTACCTGCCCAGTGCACGACGCAAAACGCCAGAAAATAATAGAATACACGCAACGGATTCGAATTACTTTAAACTTACAGACACTGTTGGGTGACAGTTACCCAGAATTGATTGATCTCCTATTTGATTTCCTTTACCAAACACGATTATTTAATCAAATATAACTGGGGTTTTTTGCCTAGCGCAATTTTGGCTTTCTGCGCAGGTTTTTCCCCATTGCGATAGACGCTGGGTTTTGTATTAGTTAGGAGTTTTCTCCCAGCAAATACACCCCACAACCAGGTCTCGCCGGGGCGCCGGAGCCAGGGGACTGGCAACAGCCTGCCGTTGCAGCAATGATGGCGCCTCGGCTCCATCAACACTGACATCTTTCGCAAGTGTATGTCCAAATGTGTGTGTGTCTGTGTGTGTATGGAATAAAAAGTGTATGTATGTGTCTCGTGTTTTATTTAATTTTGACCTAGAACGAAATACTTAACGTAAGATAGATATTATATTTTAATTGAACAATAAACTAACGTAAGATAGATATTATATTTGCATTGAACAATAAACTAACGTAAAATAGTCATCCTACTCCCTAGCTTGCCCGGGTTCACATAAACCGGTTAACGTAACTCTTTCCCTGGCAAATTGCCAGATGTCACTCCCCACCCGGAAAATGGCTATAAGCCGGTCCGGGAAAAAAAAAGGAAAAAAGCGGCGACCGTCACACCTCTCCCAGTGGTGAACGAACTCCTGCAATACGCCCGGCTGAGGTGTCAATCGGTACCCGCTGCATGAGTATTGCAACACCTCGAAACCTTATGCAGCGGTGACGTTGCGCTTCTCCCAGTGGTGAACGAACTCCCGCAATACGCCCGGCTGAGGAGTCAATCGACATCCCCCGCATGAGTATTGCGACACCTCGACACCCCATGCAGCGGTGACGAACACACAATGCGATGGTGGTCGGCACTGACACACCACACAGGTGTCTGACATGTGTGTATGATAGCGAAGCATCAACAATGACACCCCATGCATGAGTAAATTTATAAATTAACCCCTGTGGCAGGAGTTGACACCCGGGTCGTGTGTAGCGATTTTGTGAGTGCAGGACTATCTCCCCAAGCCATCTCCCCCAGGCTCCTCCAGATCCACAGGGAACATTTATGCGCGGAAATGTCGGTCTGCCTCTTGCTACTTTGAAATCATTTGCACCGTTACCAGTTGTTTGTTACAGTTCGGTACATAGGTATGTACAAGAGTGGCCCGCTTGCTACGGAATGCGAAGGTAACCAAGTTCCCGTATCCCGTATCCCCTTGCCGTAGCCCGCAACCTGTAGCCCGTAATCCGTACCCGTAGCCCGTAGTCCGTAGCCCGTTCCCGTATCACGTTTGTGAATCCCGTATCCCGTTCCTGAATCCCGTATCCCGAATCCCATAGCCCGTATCCCGTAGCCCGTAGCCCGTAGCCCGTAGCCCGTAGCCCGTAGCCCGTAGCCCGTAGCCCGTAGCCCGTAGTCCGTAGTCCGTAGCCCGTATCTTATTCCCGTAACCCGTTCCCGAATCACGTTTCCGTACCATACTCGTTCCGAACATCACCAATCTCGTATAGGCTCCACAATAAAGAGTTCGGATTTTAAATATGCGTCAATTTGGTATCCGCCAACGGAGGTTCGTTTTTTGCTTAGCTTGCTTTTCACTGTGGCAAGATTTTGCCGACGCAAATTGCTCCGATGTCTAAATAGCTTGATGTAATGTTTTATTACGCCGAATAAAATAAGGGCCGAGAGCGTTATATTAACCCTGCCATTAAAACCTTAATGTTTGTCAATATTAATACATTTTGGGTGGTTATTGGACAGAATTGATTGAGCTTTGCAGCTGTACAATTTGTGTATTGTGTATCGCCCAACGTTATTGACGATATGGCGGTGTGATGAAATACATATTCTAAAATGGTCAAATCATATCTTCCAGGCTGATTTAAGCTATTAAATATTTAACAGAAAGATTCGGGTTTCACGCATAATGAAGCCGGTACCCTCGTCTGCAAAATTACGTTTGTTATAGCTCTTCAAGTATCATAGGTTCGGAGCACTAAATTCAATTGTTAAGGACGACAGAAAAGCGTGATTTAAGTTTGTGAAGCCATTAACTTTCCACGCGCCACGCACCGCTCGCCAAACCACATTGCATACGCCAGCCCGTTAATTGTTTTACACGCTTGTGTTTGTTGCATGCTGATCGGACGCATAGTCTCTGAGATATAGACCTGGGATTGTAGCGCGTTTCACGATTTTTCGAATTTTTCACACATTTCGCTCCGGTTTTTCCACGTGTTAAACCAATGGAGAAAAAGTCGTTTTTCCAGCTCGTGCCACGCGCTCATTATGCACCCTGGCGAACCCGTTTCTTGACACAGCACGTCGTTGAAATATCACCTGGATCGTGTGAAAATTGCATCCATCTTCTCGCAATAGTTTAGGCTGCACAGCTGAGCAAAGAACAAAATTGCAAAATGGCCACATACATACATACATACATACATACATACACACGCACTTTACTCAAATAGTAATATAGACAAGTGTGGCCTGCTTGCTCCGCAATGCAAAGGTAACCAAGTTCCCGTATTCCGTATCCCGTTGCCGTAGCCCGTTCCCGTAGCCCGTAGCCCGTTCCCGATCCCGTTCCCGTTTCCGTTATCGTTCCCGTAGCCCGTAGCCCGTAGCCCGTAGCCCGTTTCCTTATCCCGTTCGTGAATCCCGTATCCCGTTCCTGAACACCGTATACCGAGCCCATAGCCCGTAGCCCGTAGCCCGTAGCCCGTAGCCCATAGCCCATAGCCGTAGCCCGTTGCCCGTACCTCGTACCCCGTACCCCGTACCACGTAGCCCGTAGCCCGTAGCCCGTAGCCCGTAGCCCGTAGCCCGTAGCCCGTAGCCCGTAGCCCGTAGCCCGTAGCCCGTAGCCCGTAGCCCGTAGCCCGTAGCCCGTAGCCCGTAGCCCGTAACCCGTAGCCCGTAACCTGTAGCCCGTAGCCCGTAGCCCGTAGCCCGTTCCCGTAACCCGTTCCCGTAACCCGTTCCCGTAACCCGTTCCCGTAACCCGTTCCCGTAACCCGTTCCCGTAACCCGTTCCCGTAACCCGTTCCCGTAACCCGTTCCCGTAACCCGTTCCCGTAACCCGTTCCCGTAACCCGTTCCCGTAACCCGTTCCCGTAACCCGTTCCCGTAACCCGTTCCCGTAACCCGTTCCCGTAACCCGTTCCCGAATCCCGTTCCTGTACCTTACTCGTTCCGAACATCACCAATCTCGTGTAGGCTTTACCATAGAGAGTTCGGATTTTAAATATGCGTCAATTTGATATCCGCCGACGGAAGTTTGTTTTTTGCTTAGCTTGCTTCTCAATATGGCAAGATTTTGCCGACGCAAATTGCTCCGATGACTAAATGGCTCGATGTAATGTTTTATTACGCCGAATAAAATGAGGGCCGAGACCGTTATATTAACACTGTCATTTTAACCTTAATGTTTGCCAATATGAATACATTTTGGGTGGTTATTGGACAGAATTGATTGCGCTTTGCAGCTGTATATTTTTGTATTGTGTACCGCCCTCCATTATTGACGATATGGCGGTGTGTTGAAATACATATTCCAAAGTGGTCAATTCATATTTTCCAAGCCGATTTAAGTTATTCAATATTTAACAGAAAGCTTCGGTTTTCATGCATAATAAAGCCGGTACCTGCCTCTGCAAAATTGCGTTTGTTTCAGTCATTCAAGTCTCATAGGTTCGGAGCACTAAATTAAATCGTGAAGGACGACATAAAAGCGTGATTTATGTTTGTGAAGCCATTAACTTTGCACGCGCCACGGGCTGCTCGCCGAACCACATTGCATACACCAGGCCGTTAATTGTTCTACACGCTTGTGTTTGTCGCTTGCTGATCGGACGTATAGTCTCCGAGATAAAGACCTGGGATTGCAGCATGTTTCACGATTTTTCGAATTGTTCACTTACATTTCGCTCCGGGTTTCCCACGTGGTAAACCAATGGAGAAAAAGTCGTTTTTGCAGCACGTGCCATGCGCTCATTATGCACCCTGGCGAACCCGTTTCTTGACACAGCACGTTGTTGAGATGTCACCTGGATCGTGTGAAAATGTCATACATCTGGTCGCAATAGTTTAGGCAGCACAGCTGAGCAAAGAACAAAACTGCACAAAATGGCCACATACATACATACATACATACATACATACATACATACATACATACATACATACATACATACATACATACATACATACATACATACATACATACACACGCACCTTACTCAAATAGTAATATAGACAAGTGTGGCCCGCTTGCTCCGCATTGCGAAGGTAACCAAGTTCCCGTATCCCGTATCCCGTTGCCGTAGTCCGTTCCCTGTTCCCGTAGCCCGTATCCCGTATCCCCTAGCCCATAGCCCGTTCGTGAATCCCGTATCTCGTTCCGGCATCCCGTATCCCGAATCCGGTAGCCCGTTCCCGTATCCCTTTCCCGTTCCCGTTCCCATATCCCGTTCCCGTATACCGTTCCCGTATACCATTACCGTATACCGTTCCCGTATACCGTTCCCGTATACCGTTCCCGTATACCGTTCCCGTATACCGTTCCCGTATACCGTTCCCGTATACCATTCCCGTATACCGTTCCCGTATGCCGTTCCCGTATACCGTTCCCGTATGCCGTTCCCGTCCTGTTCCCGTATCCCGTTTCCGTATCCCGTTCCCGTATCCCGTTCCCGTGTCCCGTTCCCGTATCCTGTTCCCGTATCCCGTTCCCGTATCCCGTTCCCGTATCCCGTTCCCGTATCCCGTTCCCGTATCCCGTTCCCGTATCCCGTTCCCGTATCCCGTTCCCGTATCCCATTCCCATATCCCGTTCCCGTATCCCGTTCCCGTATCCCGTTCCCGTATCCCGTTCCCGTATCCCGTTCCCGTATCCCGTATCCCGTTCCCCGTATCCTGTTCCCGTTCCCGTATCCCGTTCCTGTATCCCGTGCCCGTATCCCGTTCCCGTATCCCGTTCCCGTATCCCGTTCCCGTATCCCGTTCCCGTATCCCGTTCCCGTATCCCGTTCCCGTATCCCGTTCCCGTATCCCGTTCCCGTCCCGTACTCGTTCCGAACATCACCAATCTCGTGTAGGCTTTACAATAAATAGTTCGGAATTTAAATACGCTTCAATTTGGTAACCGCCGACGGAGGTTCGTTTTTTGCTTAGCTTGCTTTTCACTATGGCAAGATTTTGCCGACGCAAATTGCTCCGATGACTAAATAGCTTGATGTAATGTTTTATTACGCCGAATAAAATAACGGCCGAGAGCGTTATATTAACACTGTCATTATAACTTTAATGTTTGTCAATATGAATAAAGTTTAGGTGGTTATTGGACAGAATTGAGTGCGCTTTGCAGCTGTATATTTTGTATTGTTTATCATCATCCTGTGTTGACCATATGGCGGTGTGATTAAATACATATTCTAAAATGGTCACTCTATATCTTCCAGGCCGATTTAAGCTATTCAATATTTAACAGAAATATTCGGTTTTCATGCATAATAAAGCTGGTACCTTCGTCTGCAAAATTACGTTTGTTTCAGCTCTTCAAGTCTCATAGGTTCGAAGCACTAAATTAAATCGTGAAGGACGACATAAAAGCGTGATTTAAGTGTGTGAAGCAATGAACTTTGCACGCGGTACGCACCGCTCGCCGAACCACATTGCATACGCCAGCCCGTTAATTTTGCTACACGCTTGTGTTTGTCGCATGCCGATCGGACGCATAGTCTCCGAGATATAAACCTGGGATTGCAGCGTGTTTTGCAATTTTTCGCATTTTTCACACATTTCGCTCTGGGTTTTCCACGTGTTAAACCAATGGAGAAAAGGTCGCTTCTGCAGCTCGCGCCACGCGCTCATTATGCACCCTAGCGAACCCGTTTCTTGACACAGCACGTCATTTAAATGTCACCTGGATCGTGTGAAAATTTCATCCATCTTCTCGCAATAGTTTAGGCTGCACAGCTGAGCAAAGAACAAAACTGCAAAATGGCCACATACATCCATGCATACATACATACATACATACACACGCACTTTACTCAAATAGTAAGTTAGATATAGACTAGATATAGAAATAGTAAGTTAGATACAGTTATCCTATATATTATTGAGCGCAGGTTGCCACCGGTCATCGTGATTTACTATCCGAGGCTAATGTATATGAAAAACTATCTTCATTTCAACAGTTTTCATCATACCAACCAGGAAAAGGGGTGACCTGAGGCTTGGGTTCACTCACGGTCTGGTTCCAATATTAAAATTGCGTTTTCCACGACCTAAAAATGAAAATGTTCACGCCGCTTTGCGGCGTCACATCAGTGGCCATCGTCATAACGCTTCCATCGTCATCGTCTTCGTTTCGTCGTAACGCTGAATTGAATAAATAACATTTTTAGCTTCTTATCCTCTACATGGCTAAGTAAGAAGCTAAAAATGCCTATGTGTCTGGGTTTTATCATGCAAACCCGAAAATAAACAAATCCCACCGCTTCGCGGCGCTAAATAACAATTACCTACTATAACATGCAAATCCACATTAAAAATGCTGCAAAGGCATATACACATAACAAATTGGGGTACATTTTTTCCGTCATTTCAGCCGACCCACCACTCAAAAATTATCGGCGACGCCCCTGGGTACAGCTGACAATTGACATAGTTTTGCTCAGTGTAAGGCAATGTCGGAACAATACAAACTGCAAGCTGACATCTTTCTTCTTGTATATCCCAAACGGTCGAAAACCTTCTTTTTTTAAAACAAAAATGGAAATCGTGTGGTTGCAAAATAAAGTGGCCCAAATCCGGGAAGAAATTCGAAATTGGGGGTATGTAAGGTCCGCTAAAAAACGCTTTGCCACCCCCCCCCAAACGGCCGGCTGGATCCGCCCTTGCCCACTCATAGCTGAGGACGGAGTGGTCATTAATGATAATCGCCTAAAGGCTGAAGCATTAAATTCGTATTTCTGTGCCCAAACCAATATCCACCTAACCACATCGCATCATGTATACACATCAGCGATCACGAAAACATTCAGCCTGAAACGCCAAACCACCTTGCCATCATTGTGTTCACTCCATACGAGGTACTCAACGTAATAAACGGCATTGATGCTTTCAAATTATGCGGACCAGGCAAGGTACCGACACGACTCCTGAAAATCACGGCTATTTATATTGCTGAACCGCTGTCGAAAATTTTCAACAAATCCCTTGCTACGGGGAAGTATGCTTAAGTCTCTGGAGAAGGGCCAATGTTAAACCAGTGTTTAAGGGAAAGGGCTGGCCATCAGATTTGAAAAACTACAGACCCATTAGCCTGCTACCATGCTTATCAAAAATCCTCGAAAAAAACTAATCTCCAAAATATTTTATGAACACATTACAACACATCATCTTCTCACTGACAACCAGAGTGGCTATCGGCCGGGCCACAATACCCAGCTGTAGCTTGGCTACCTCACGGATAGGCTATACAAATCACTCGACCAATCAGAAGCCGGGCCACAATACCCAGCTGTAGCTTGTCTACCTCACGGATAGGCTATACAAATCACTCGACCAATCAGAAGCCGGGCCACAATACCCAGCTGTAGCTTGTCTACCTCACGGATAGGCTATACAAATCACTTGACCAATCAGAAGACTTCACAGTTGTCTACCTAGACATTTCCAGATACTTCGAGAAAATTTGGCATAACGGCCTACTGGCAAAATGTAAATCCGAGTTTAGAATCAGGGACCAAGTGCTCTGTTGGTTAAGATCTTATCTTGACGTTCGAAGCCAGCTAGTACAGGTTCGCATTGAACAGTCTCTTCCATCAACCCTAAAGGCCGGAGTACCACAGGGCTCAGTTCTGGGCCCGTTGCTTGCCATTATGTACCTGAACGGGCTCAGTAACATTACGTCAAATCACATGCTGCACTTTGCTGACGACAGCTCCCTCCACTGCTCTCATACGCCTGATAACTTACGTGCCAAAGAGCTTGAATTACAGGACGACCTGAATGCTATACACAACTATGGTAGCAAGTGGGCGATAACATATTTTAACCCTCGCCCTACTGTCGATGAGCATTTTCGGTGCTCAACCGACGTGGCGCCTTGAAACACACGGTAGCGTTGCCGGGAAGAGAGTGTGTATTACTACTGAACGGCGCGCGCGTATATATATACTGGGAAATGAGGGTGCAGACCCGGTCACTCCAGACCGGTCCCGAGACTGAGCCGCCCACATTACACGCGTATACAATATTGTGCAATGTAGTTCAGGCGTGGCGTCTGACGGCGGCATATGGTGTGCCCGGCTGGGAGTAACGGTACTGCGTCCACTATCCACGCCACATTACCTCACCTTCCCCCGTCAGCCGACGATAGGAGGCGACACAACACCACACTTCCGATAATAAGACACCGCGATGAACCTACTGCACGAAGCGGCCTCTTGGCATCACATGTACACAGCACACAGACGATCTCCGGGACCAGCATGGTGGAATTTGCAGCCGTTTTTGTACGCCGAGGTTGTGACGGGCACGTTTGTTGTTGTGTGCCGTCAGCGTCGTGTTAGTGGTGGGACATACGGGCATGACAACTTGATAGTGCCAGGCGACGTCGCCGATCAGCCTGTAGGGCTGTGGACGGTGGAGTTTCGGCGGCGGTGGTCTGGTGTGATGGCAGGTGGACAGCCGGAGACGGTCGCCTCGATGTCCTTGCAGTTGTCATGCAGATGTTGACGGATTTCTTGATTGTCCCACCACACGTGTCGAGGACATCGGAGATCTTTGTCCGGTGGCCTCGGGCGAGAAACGGGCGTCGGGAGATCGGCTGGTATGTGATGGATGGGTGCTGTGTGCGATGCGTGAGGGCCAGGCGACGGCAGCGGGTCTTTCTTGTCCGGCGGCCTAGGCAGATCTGACACTCGCCACCGGAGTAAGCGGTGTGCCGACCTGTGCAGATGTGTGACCGCCGGAAGAACGGAGTGCCGACGCTGCAGACTCGCGTGCAGTGATGTTGCAACGGTGGATGGAGCTAGACGTCACGGCTGCCGAGCGGGCCCTGCCAGGCAGGCGGGACATGCGGCTGGGCGCTGATGTTATCGGTGTGGTTGTATCGTGGCGTGGCTCACGTTGAGAAAGTCTGATAACGAACGGACGCTCCTTTGGTACATTGTGTCCATGCGTGGAAAACAGAGCCAAAAAAGGAATATCGCATGATGCATACAACAATATATGACGAGTATGTAACATACGTGGTCGACCAGGACATTCAAAAACATAATAATACTATCATTAGCCATACGACAAACCATACAACGACACATACAACTGTATACTATCTGTGTTACTATCTCACATCATCGGAAGGTACACAAATACTTTCCGTTTGAAACATGACGCATTCATTGCTAAATAAGTATTGATGACACGAAAAAATAACACATGAAGTAGAAAGTAAGAAAATGAAACGCTTGAAATAATAAGAGTCAACAGTGTGATTGGCTAAAGTCGTGAAACCGAAACAGATATCGTAACATAAACTAGACGATTGATGTTAACAGAACGTGTCGACTCGTGTTAATTGGCCAACATAAGGGCAGAGATACGGAATACGTGACTAAAGCAGAACCAAGGAAAATGCACGGAACTATAATGGGATTCACCGAATAGCATAGAGTTACGGACGGGTAATCATTAAGAGAGTAAACGGATATTTGATATAAAATATTGGTAACGAAGGATATATGTTAGTCTGTCATCAAAATGAGCAATTGCCGATTGACTGGTAGGATTAAGAGGATATTAAAAAAAAATAGAGTCGCGCGTATTGCGAAAGAGGGCTGACTCGCTATAGACGCTATAGGCGCGCTATAGGCGACTCGCTATAGGCGCGCTCAGGAACATTACAAATGTAAAACAGAGATATGTAGAAAGTGATTGAAAGTGCCGAAATAATGACATGTATGCAAAACAATTATTATAATAGTACGGCAAAATTATGTGACTTTTCCAAAAAACTGAAAATACGGACGGTAGGAATGACCTGAATTTATGTCCACAACAGATTATGATTTATGATTTAAGTGAAGAAGAAATGAAAATCATCGAAAATTATGATTCCTTCAAAATATGACGCTGTATATTACTACCAAGTACAATTTTGACTTTCTA
>JAXIVJ010010953.1:30000-45331 GCA_036785665.1 Chirona hameri | reverse complement strand
CCCGGGGCGGCGACCAGCGAGCGGCAGACTAGACGAGAGCGTAAAACGCTTCGCGCGTACGCTGTCGACGAGAAACTCGTCAGCGTTGGGGCGGTGTTGGTGCGCGCGTCAGAAAGGGTGCGCGGGTGCCGACACCGGTTGGTGGTCGGTGCACGCCAAATTAAGTTCCCGCTAACCGGGGCAGCGACGAGATGAGACGGTCCAGATGTTTTTCTTCTTGGATGTCGATGTCAGGCAGGGGCAGTGCCAGGCCGGTGGCGTTCGAGGTCGCTGGCCAATCGGTGATCTCTGGAATCGTGGGAATTGCAGACGAAGGAACGAAAGTCAACTGAGTCAAGTCGTCAAGTCGTCATGTCGAAACCCGACATGGTTTCCCTCACGATTTGTCCGCTTGCCTCCCAATCTAACCTGCGCCAACAGCGCCTCCCCTGAAAGGACCCTGGCAACGCCCCTGCGGGAGCGTCGACCGCCCGGGGGAGGACGCCCCCTCGTGGCCGGCCGGCGGGTGCAGCGAGTCGTTTATCTCCACTCTCCAGGCCGGGGCCATGTGCTGCGGGGCGGCTACTCCGTTTCTGGTGTCCCGAAGGCTGCCGAGGCCGCGCTCCGACGGAGCGCGGCACTGCTGGACGTTCAAGTAGGTGAGTTTCTGCTCACTTGCATTGTTTGCATGTTTTGTAACTATCACTTTTGTGAGAAGTGTTCGTGGCTGCAAAATGCGAAAACTGAGCATCGTATTGATTCTCGTATTGTTGTGATGCTATATATTGGTGAATAAAAGAAACGGATTCAATGAGTCGATGTGGGATATTAATTAGCTTAAGTGGATATATCATCCCGACTGGTCACTAATACGTTTTTGAATTTGTGATATTTTCCTGCTTGTTATTAACTTATGTTATTAACAATAACAAGTTATTTCCTGCTTGTTCATCTCAAATGAATCATGAATGTGTTGCTATTGGTTAACTTGGTCACCGTTTGATATGCATGTTGCACTGAGCTTCACTATTCACGTGTGGGTATAAAGTAAGAAATGATGGGTTGTACCACTTCATTGGAAATTATATTATCGGGCTTACAATTTTTACGTTTCCATTAGTGTAAGGACTTCGTCTATCTGCATTTCCGGGCATCTTAGGTTGGTCCTGAAAAAGAAACGTCAATCGTTCGACGGCATTACCGTGAGTGAACCTCGCACGAACAAGGGGGAATACCTTCATTTTCTTTCAAATTGTGCGGCAAGTGTTAAGTGGTGCCGTCCTATCAGATGTGTTTTTTTTTTTTCTAGTTAGAGAATCATCCTGATGGAAGATGCGTCAAGCCGGCAAGCTGCGCTACTGCCCCGCCATACAGCTATGTCCTGCGGTACAGCCTATCTTCGTCGCACCTATCAAACATCTGTTTTGCTAAGCACCAACATTGTAAATAAATTGTGGATGTACTTCCTGACGTTACGTCCCCTCAGAGCTGTAGGAGCGCCATTGCAAGTGGGCTGGCGCAGTGCGCGTTTTTTTTTTTGTTGTGTGTGGGGGTGGTTTGGGGGGGGGGGGGGGGGGGCAGCGAAACATTGATCTCGTCTCGTTTTGAGGGAAGCTCAATCCTCCTAAAATATGTATTTGCGGCTTTGAACTTTTCTCTTTCTGCTTTACCTTTCGCTCTCGCACTCTTCTTCATTCGACAAATACAAAAATATATTGTATGCAAACAAATGGCGACAAGTGGGATATAGGTACCCTCCCCCCCCCCCCCCCCCCGGTTCCCACGTCTATGCGGCCCCTATGCGCCCTATAACCCTTGCCCGGGTAGGGGGTGGCTGCCACCCCCTGGTTTGTCTGGAATAACTCGCGTAGTTTCCAACCGATTTCGATGGAACTTTCAGTACTCTACTTTTGACAAATTTTCCCACTTACTCTGAAATTTTGCATTTCCAACCCACATGAGCAGTGACCTTGAGAAACCGGTCATAACCTGTTTCTCAAGGTCAGGTCAGGCGCAACTGGCGTCCCGCAGTATCGATTCTTGTAACTTGTGCAGTTTCCGAGTGTTTGTTGTTCATGAGCATATGCACAGGTGTTTCCCAGGTGACAGTTGTGGTTTCCACTGAGATTGTGACCTCGATTGACCTTTTCAGAGGTCAACTGAGGTCATTGACCTCCGATGACCTTATATTATTTTTTGGGCTTCTGGCGGTTTCTAAGACATTTTGTGACGCTGATTTCAAATTTGGGATCCATTTTACATAATTGTATGTTCCACTGGGGGGCTTCCACAGGTCATCCGAGGCCACTGACATCAGATGACCTGACATGACTTTTTTGGAATATGGCAGTTTTTATGACATTTTGTGACGCTGATTACGAATTTGGCACCCGTTAAGCATTATGATAAGCTCACTCACGATTCTAGCTCGATAAAATTCAATTTATACGCATTTACAATTTTGATGACTTTTGGGTCATTGACATGACCCCAGAGGTCACATAATGACCCAAGACCTTAAAATCGAGTATCGGCGGCTTCCTCTTCTCACAAGCAACACGCTCGTCTTTGTTTCGAAGCTCTAGCTCAAATAGGTGCGAAACGCTAAGGGGGTGTGCCCTACCCGGGCGAGGGTTAAAGAAGTAATGAGTAGACCATTTCTGGCAGAATCAGAGAAAACTATCTGGTCTTGCATTTGGCCACTTCATATTTCAATTAACCTATTGTTCTCTTTCGTTTTAAGGGATGCAGAGATGTGACTCCATTTGTTGATTTTGTGTGATAGGTGCTCACGGGAAGCTCTTGAGTCCACCTTTTTCTTTCAAACAGACCTATTTTACACACAAAAAACTTCCGGAGTATTTTAACGGTTTTCCAAACCAGTTTCGTTCAAACCAGGATAAGACTCTTCGTTTAATGGTTTACATTTAAGTACCATGTGCCTCTTGACTGAGTCATACAAATCATGATAAACAATTTCTGAATTCCGCTTTCCTCTTTTCAATCGCTAATCAGCTTTAAGCTCCATCACATCGGATCATTGGAGCATCAAGCGAACATCGAAATGTACTCTGGGCCTTATGTGCCATTACTGAAATATGAAGCAGGGTCAACCTACGCCTCCGGTTACAACAGCACCTGGCCATCAGTTTACCCTCTCGATCTGGCTGTGGTGTGGATTGTCCCATCACAACCTCCTTGAGTGGGTGACTTGAGAGACAGAATCGTCGACATCCAGCGACCGAAGGTCCTTGACAACCACGTTATTCGCCGTTAGACAGCCAATGATAACCAAGCGTTAACAAAAGTTTATCAGCAGAGGTTACGAGGGGTCTCTGAACTTAACCAGATGTCCTGAAATTCGTTCAGAGGTAAACAAATTCTGTCAGAAGTTATTCGAAGTAAAAATAGCCCTGTAGAGGTTACGTTTGGTCACACGAGACTGAACAGACGGCGCATGTTAGCAGGCGTGCTGGGTGGGATTGCATAGCTTTAGGCCCCCAGTGGTGTATTTATTTAAGCATCGTTTATTTCTATTGAAGTAAACCAGTTATAACAGTGAGAGGACGGTGATTCAATTTCCAGATGCACCATAATGGTGACAGTAAAATGAATCATTCTGTACATTATCCAATGCCAGCTGACAGCGTATGTCAAATATGAATAAACGTCAACATCAAAAGTATACCGCTACAAAAAAAGCCGGGGATATCAACATTCGAAAGGCAATTCTGTCCACGCAACCAGGCACGCACACAAGGGGGGGGGCACACGGGTCCGTGCCCCCCCCCCCCCTTACTAAATGCGGGGCCCCTATGAGGCGGCCTCGTGGGGCCCCTCTGAGGCGGCTCCGTGGGGCCCCTCTGAGGCGGCTCCGTGGGGCCCCTCTGAGGCTGCCCCGTGGGGGTTCCTCTGAGGCTGCCCAGTGGGCACCTTTTTGGTTGTATTTTTTATTTGAAAAAATCAGGATTTTTTTAACAAATGAAAGTAAAAGTTGTACATTTTATATTTTCATCCGAAGGGCCCAGAGGCGCACACAAGGGGGGGGGGGGGAACATGAGCCCGTGCCCCCTTACGAAATGCGGGGCCCCTATGAGTCCACGCATTTCGTAAGGGGCCCCGCGGTGGGGCCCACTAACGGACAGCCCCCCCCCCCCCGCGGTGGGACCCCTGTTCGGTTGTATTTTTGTTTTATAAAACAAAATCCGGATGTATGGCAACACATGACAAATTAAATGGCCATGGAGACATGAAAAGTGAAAGTCTTCATTTTTATATTTTCATACTTTATATTTTCACCGCAAAAATATAGAAAGCGACGTTATCGCGAAAATGTGTAACGGGTCGAAGCTTTAAGGAAAACAAATATCAATATATAAAATACGACACATAATGTGGGTAATTGATGCCCGAACAGCTGTACAAAAAAAACGCAGTTTTTCTGCTAACCCCGAAAAAGGTTTTCGGGGTTAGCAGAAAAACTGCTTTTTTTGTACAGCTGTTCGGGCATCAATTACCCACATTATGTGCAATTCTTTATCGCGAAAATGTGTAACAGGTCGAAGCTCTAAGGAAAACAAATATCAATATATAAAATACGACACGAAGTGTGCCTCATACCAGACGCGCACACAAGGGGGACATACTGGCCCACGTGCCTCCCCCTTATGAAATGCGGGGCCCCTCTAATGGCGGGGCCCCTGTCCGGTTGTATTTTTTATAAGAAGAAAATTAGAATGTATTTTTTCCACAAATGAAGTGAGCTTTTATTTTCGATTTTCATCTTAGCACATCACGACTGTCCGCGGCCCGTGACGTAATGCGCCAATGTGCATCCGTGAATTCATTCAAGCGTGCGTTTGGTATCTGGAAATTGTTTTCCTTTGGATATTCTCCGCTGGATAATTATCGCCGATAATTTCCCCTTCGCGCGTTCGTCATCTTCTCTGTCGGGGATAATTTTCAGTCGGAAAATTATCGCTCCGCAGAGCGTTCGGTATCTGCAAGCAGAGGCGCACACAAGGGGGCACACGGGCCCGTGTCCCCCGCCTTACGAAATGCGGGGCCCCTCTGAGGGGGCTGTGGGGGCTGAGGCCATTGTTTGGTTGTATTTTTTTATGTAATAAAAATCCGTATTTATTTTACAAATGAAAGTAAAAGTTTTACCTTTTATATTTGCATCCGAATGCCCCAGAGGCGCACGCCCCCTTACGAAATGCGGGGCCATATGAGGCCCGTGTGGCCCGGTGGGCCCCTGTCCAGTTGTATTTTGTAATACAAAAATAACACAAATCCAGATGTATATCTTACAAATAAAAAATGAAAGTTTGCATTTGTTATTTTCATCCGAAGGGGCCCACCGCGCAAATATAGAAAGCAAAAGTTATCGCGAAAATGTGTAACGGATCGAAACTCTAAGGAGAACAAATATCAATATATAAAATACGACACGAAATGTGCCTCATACCAGAGGCGCACACATGGGGGACATACTGGCCCACGTGCGTCTCCCCCTTATGAATTGCGGGGCTCCTCTAAGGCGGCTCGGTGGGCCCCTGTCCGGTTGTATTTTTTCTAAGAAGAAAATGCCCCCCCCCCCCCCGCTTACAAAAATCCGGTGTGCGCGCCTGCACGCAACACCTATAGGCCTATAGTCAACATCAGATATTCGATTATTTGCCATGATGCCTGAATGCCACAGCAAATATCGGTGTGCATCAAAGCTCGAGCTCAGGTCTAGCGATATCAGGCATCAGGTCACTGATGACGTCATTTATCGTATCTGTGATACCGCCGGCGGGTCATGACGCAGACGGCTGATGCAAGCTGCAGTATGTCTCTCTGCACGGCGTTTGGAAGTGTGGGGGGGGGGGAGGGGGGGGGGGGGTCAGATCGGTGTATCAGTAACGGCGTCGGCTTCGACTGGTTTGCAGAAGAAACGCTGGTAATTTTCCACTCAGGCTTGTCGGTGTAACATGTTCTTGCAGTTATGCATCCATTCGAAACCTTATGAAGTGAAAGAAAGAAAAAACATAAGTTCCGATTTTATAGTTTATAGTTTACTCAAATCTATCCATGCGGAAAGCAGGGTTTTTCCAGATATGCGTCATAAATGCCGGCATTTACCTACGGTACACAAAATCATTCGATCCTACAGTTAAAAACATTGCAAAACATTCGGCTAAAATGGTAAAAGTCTGATAGAAATAGACGTTAGAACGACTATGGCGACGCAACAAGATTTAAATGATCGTTTCATTCAAGCTTGTACGGATTATTATAATGTAACCGTGTTTATTTGTAAGCCCATGCCGGCCGACATAACAACAGTCAGGAAAAGCATTTGAGCATGACATTCTAGCTTTCTCTTGGTTACAATTTGTATTGCCCCAAATAGAATACTAGAAAGTATGCCCGACGCCAATGAAAATCCTACAGGTCCACCACGTATAAACCCGTGGCTTTGAAAATGACATCTCTAATGCACACCAAAAGTGACCCCTTCCTGTGCCAACCCCAGCACCTGCAATAACCGATTGCGAGGCAGCTGTCTGTCTGTCTGTCCGGGCAGCCGGCGAGTCAGTTGCTGGCACCAAGGCTAGTGTGGTACGTGTTACTACGCTGATCAAGTAGCTCAAGGTCGAACGGTCAGGGGGCCAGAGTGGGCCCAGGGCCAGTATGGCCCGCAATGAGTCAGCCAATCAATGACAGACCAGCCAACTGTGTAACTGCACTCATTGCGGCGCAGGGGCGGCGAGCGGCGGCACAGCCGTCGTTACCTATCACCAATACCATCTCGGGGCCCCCGCATCGGGTGTAATCTGGCCAACACTGTATCCTTGGAACAAGGCAACAGTTCTAGTTAGCGACCCCCTCCCATGAGAATATGTTGTTTAACCTAAACCAAACCAAACCAATGACCACTAACACGAATGACGTCGTCAAATCGCATAGCATTCAGTCAAGACTGTCCCGGGATCTGTTGCGGGATCCATGCAACATTCGTGTTTGCTCGGTTTGAGCCTTCTCTGGCCATGCACTGGACCCGCACATGGTTACTGCACCGCCCTGAACATCCCCTGGCGGCGCCGTGAAGCCCCAATCATCACCATCATCCCTGAACATCCCCTGGCGGCGCCGTTAAGCCCCAATCATCACCATCATCCCTGAACATCTCCTGGCGGCGCCGTGAAGCCCCAATCATCACCATCATCCCTGAACATCCCCTGGCGGCGCCGTTAAGCCCCAATCGTCACCATCATACCTGAACATCTCCTGGCGGCGCCGTTAAGCCCCAATCATCACCATCATCCCTGAACATCTCCTGGCGGCGCCGTTAAGCCCCAATCATCACCATCATCCCTGAACATCTCCTGGCGGCGCCGTTAAGCCCCAATCGTCACCATCATCCCTGAACATATCCTGGCGGCGCCGTTAAGCCCCAATCATCACCATCATCCCTGAACATCTCCTGGCGGCGCCGTTAAGCCCCAATCATCACCATCATCCCTGAACATCTCCTGGCGGCGTCATTAAGCCCCAATCGTCACCATCATCCCTGAACATCTCCTGGCGGCGCCGTTAAGCCCCAATCATCACCATCATCCCTGAACATCTCCTGGCGGCGCCGTTAAGCCCCAATCATCACCATCTTCCCTGAACATCTCCTGGCGGCGCCGTGAAGCCCCAATCATCACCATCATCCCTGAACATCTCCTGGCGGCGCCGTTAAGCCCCAATCATCACCATCATCCCTGAACATCTCCTGGCGGCGCCGTGAAGCCCCAATCATCACCATCATCACTGAACATATCCTGGGCACACTGCTGACTGTTGTCCCGCTCCTGATCATTCCCTGGACGCACCT
This sequence comes from Chirona hameri, assembly GCA_036785665.1. Classification (NCBI taxonomy): domain Eukaryota; kingdom Metazoa; phylum Arthropoda; class Thecostraca; order Balanomorpha; family Balanidae; genus Chirona; species Chirona hameri. The sequence continues at coordinate 37,485 of JAXIVJ010010953.1, read as the reverse complement.
CTGACCATGTTCCCGCCCCTGATCATTCCCTGGACGCACTTCTGACCATGTTCCCGTCCCTGATCATTCCCTGGACGCACCTCTGACCATGTTCACGCCCCTGATCATTCCCTGGACGCACTTCTGACCATGTTCCCGTCCCTGATCATTCCCTGGACGCACCTCTGACCATGTTCACGCCCCTGATCATTCCCTGGACGCACTTCTGACCATGTTCCCGCCCCTGATCATTCCCTGGACGCACCTCTGACCATGTTCACGCCCCTGATCATTCCCTGGACGCACTTCTGACCATGTTCACGCCCTGATCATTCCCTGGACGCACCTCTGACCATGTTCACGCCCCTGATCATTCCCTTGACGCACTTCTGACCATGTTCCCGTCCCTGATCATTCCCTGGACGCACCTCTGACCATGTTCACGCCCCTGATCATTCCCTGGACGCACTTCTGACTAGTGCACCACCCCTGTGCATGCCCTATGCGCGCCGCTGAGCATTTCCCCGCCACTGAGCATGCCCCGGGCGCGCCTGTGTATGCTGCGCCGATGCCCAGCCGCCGTGCAGCCGGCGGGCATGACCCCATCGGGCTGGTATGTTTGTTCTGTGGCGGGGGGAGGGGGGGGGGGGCGTTGACGGGACGTTATGGCTACGGGTCGGCTGCAGACGCAGCCGCGGACACCGGTCACTGTCCTGCAGCGGAGACAGCCCAGTGTTGTCAGACACTGCCGCCACTCAGACCACTAGCCTCTCAGTGCGACTCCAGACGCGGACACCGGTCACTGTTCTGCAGCGGAGACAGCCCAGTGTTGTCAGACACTGCCGCCACTCAGACCACTAGCCTCTCAGTGCGACTCCAGACGCGGACACCGGTCACTGTTCTGCAGCGGAGACAGCCCAGTGTTGTCAGACACTGCCGCCACTCAGACCACTAGCCTCTCAGTGCGACTCGACTACCACTGGCAGCATTGGACACATGTAGCCGCGCTGCGTGGGGGAGGGGAGGGGAGAAAAATCTGCCCCGTCCCGTATTTTCTCAATAACTTAATAATGATAGATGGTGCGTTCGTTCTCCCATCCAGCGCAGCACGAACAGGGTAATTTAACACCCTCATGTTTCATATTTCGACGAAAGTTGGTACCGGGGGTTATCTGGTGCGTGGAATTCTCCTGCAGAAATTTCAGGTTTGTGTGACCTACAGGTCACAGGATATATCCTGAGGCGTTTTTAAGGGCTTGACGTGACATTGGCATCTTTTGAGTGCCATAGCTCCAATGAAATGCACACAACTGTATCATTCCCCTTCTGAACCCCGCTTTAGCCAAGCTAAGTAGCTGTTGGATAGCTCTGTTGTTTTCTGTATTTTTTTGAGGAATCACATTATATTTAGATATAAGGATTAGATATTTAGTTTTGTGGATCGTTTAGGTATTATTTTTAAGCATTCATAGTTAGCTGTTACCTCTTACTTGCTTTTTAAAGGACTTTTCATTCTAGCTTGTGTGCGCCAAAATTGTCTTAGTCTTATTTTGTGTTATTAGTTGCAGGGTTGGATAAGTAGATATTTTAGAAAATTAGGGATAATTAAGGTGTATTTAGTATTTAGTTTATTTAAGGATTAGATATTTAGTCTAGTATTAGGTGCACTCATAGCTGATTTGTGTCACTAGCTTTACCTAGATCTAGTTTATAAAAAATCAAATCACGTTCCCCTTCTGAACCCTACTTTAGCCAAGCTAAGTAGCTGTTGGATAGCTCTGTTGTTTTGTGTATTTTTTTAGCAACCACATTATATTTAGATATAAGGATTAGATATTTAGTTTTGTGGATCGTTTAAGTATTATTTTTAAGCATTCATAGCTAGCTGTTACCTCTTACTTGCTTTTTAAAGGACTTTTCATTCTAGCTTGTGTGCGCCAAAATTGTCTTAGTCTTATTTTTGTGTTATTAGTTGCAGGGTTGGATAAGTAGATATTTTAGAAAATTAGGGATAATTAAGGTGTATTTAGTATTCAGTTTATTTAAGGATTAGATATTTAGTCTAGTATTAGGTGCACTCATAGCTGATTTGTGTTACTAGCTTTACCTAGATCTAGTTAAGGTTTAGAAGAAGAAAAAACAAACAAAAACAAAACAAAAAAAAGTTAAGTTAAGTTAGTAAAGTATTGAAAAGTGCATAGTACCTAAGTTATATACCTAAGTTACTAGTGTATTCAAATGAGCATGACTAGGATGCAGGCAAAGGTAGCAGAGATAGAGGCCCTCCAGGCTAGAGTAGCGGAGCTTGAGGCGCAGTTAAGTAAGTGTAGGTGTAGAGATGAGCCGCAAGAGGGTGTAGCTCCTGACCAAGGAACGTATGCGCAGATTGTGGTTAGGGGGTCAGAAAAGGAGCCTACAGGATCAGGGACCAGTGGTAGTTCTGATAGGGACATAAGGGAGGAGGATAAGGCAAAGGTGGATAGTGCGGCTGGGGTTTGGAAGTGTGTTGGAGGGTCACGTTTCTGGAGACCCAACATTGTGGAAAGTAATGCTAGGGCCACAGACAGTAAGGATGAGGAGGGGTGCTGGGTAATGGAGGGTGGTAGCAGAATCTGGAGGAGGAAGAGGGAAGGGGATCAGGAGGGATGGACAAAAGTTCAGGGTAGAGTCAGGCAGTACAGCCCCAGGGAACATCAGCAGGTTACACTAGCAAATAGGTTCAGTGCGTTAGAGTCAGCAGCTGAAAGTGACAAGGTACAGATTCAGCATTTAGTGGTTGGGGACTCAAGGGTAAGGCCCTTAAGGCGAACATTCTGTGGGAAGAGGGACAAATGTATAGTTAAACCGGGGGCAAAAGTAGTTGATATGGGCCCTGTCATTGAGGCAGAACTGGGTAGGAGTAGCCCGGAGACAGTTATAATACAGGTGGGGGTGAACAACATAGGACCTAGACAGAGTGTGAGAATAGTAGCGGAGTACCGGAGCCTGCTGCAGAGGTTGAAGGAGTCCAGGAAACCAGTCATTGTGACTGGCATCCTCCCTCGCTGTGGAGCCAGTGAGGAGTGGTACTCGAGAGCTCTGTCTGTGAACAGCTCAGTTCAGAACTTATGTTCAGCTATGGGGCTTAGTTATGTAGACTTATGGGATCAGTTCTACGAGTGGCATAGGTACTATATGAAGGATGGGCTTCACTTATCGGATGAGGGGGCAAGGGCTTTGGGAGATGCCTACAGAAGTGTCATTCAGGGAAACTAGGTAGGAGGGGGGGTTCAGGGACGCTAGTACTAGGGCATCAAGAAGTAAGCATTGGTAGAAGTTCATGTCAGAATAGGACAGTAGATCATAATTCCCTCAGAATTAGTAGAGTCAGCTCAAAGTATAAGATCACATGTGTGTTGCTGAATGCCCAAAGTATTAGGTCTAAATTTGATGAGTTTGAGTGTTATGTTGCCCTTGAAAAGCCTGATATCATTTGTGTAACCGAGACATGGGTTAGTGAGGGGTATAATAGGGATAGGCTACAGGATTTCGAGTTACAAGGGTATAACATGTTCTCATACTGCAGAGAATCACGGCAGGGAGGCGGAGTGTTTGTATATGTAAATAGCTTGTACTGCACTACTAGAGTTGATGATTCTAGTAAAGTAAAAGAAGTAGAATCAATCTGGCTTGACATTAAAATTGGTACAGGAAACAGAGGAAGGTTGAGGATAGGTGCATTTTACAGACCAGGGAATCTTCCAAGGAACTCCCAAGCTGAAACAGACCAAGATATTTGTGGGGAAATACGTAGGAACTTTCGGGCTCAGTGTCTTATTATGGGAGATTTTAACTTAAGAGGATACGAAAGTATAGCAGAGGAAACAAATGAGTGTAGGTTGTATAGGCAAATCTTTGAAGAGGAGCTTTTCATGCATCAGTTTGTAACAGAGCCAACCAGACATTGCTCCATTCTAGACCTTGTATTCTCAGACAACAGTGATCTAGTTAGTGACATAAGTATTTGTGCAGGTCTAGGAACCAGTGATCACAATATGGTTAAATTCAATATCTCATCAGAAATGAGGCCCAAAGATAACCTTATTATGGTTCCAAACTTCAGCCGGGCTGATTTTGATGGTATTAGAAATGACCTCGCACAGATAAAATGGAACGTTGAGTTGGCAGGTTTAGATGCATGTGAGGCCTGGAATGTTTTCAAAGCTAGATTAAGCCAAATTCAAAATCGGCATATACCCCTCAGGCACAAACGTAACAGAACCAAGGGCAATCCAGTTTGGCTTACCCCAGAAGTAAGGAGTGCTATACAAGCTAAAAGAAGTGCATTTGGCATTTTGAAGGGATCTTCACTAGATATAAATCAGAAGGCCTACCAGAATGCAAGAAATTCAGTTAAGAAAAAGGTCAGAGCAGCTAAAAGGGCAAAGGAACTTGATTTAGCTAGACATTGTAATGCAGATAGTAAGAAGTTCTTCAGTTTTTATAAGTTAAGTACAGTTTCCAAAAATATAGGTCCATTTAAGGTAGATGATGTGTTAGTTAGCAAGGACAGTGAAATGGTTGAAGTGCTTAATGATCAGTTTCAATCTGTCTTTACTATCGAGGACCAGAGTAGTATTGCAGCACTTCAGCCTGAGCTAGAGACAGAGGAGACTATAGAAGAGCTAGGTGGCATAAGTAGTGAACTTGTTCTAGAATATCTAAAGAAAGTAAGGCCTAACAAGGCAGAAGGACCTGATGAAATCCATGCTAGACTTTTAAGAGAATCTGAAAGGGAGTTGTCGGTTCCATTAGCCATAATATTTTCTAAATCACTTGCAGATAGTAAAATTCCACTTGATTGGAAAAGAGCAAATGTTGTTCCTATTCATAAAAAGGGAGATAGAAGTAAAGAGGAAAACTATAGACCAGTTAGTCTGACTTCATTAGTCTGCAAGGTGCTTGAATCAATCATCAAAGATAAGATTGTTGAATTCTTGGAGCAAAATGAACTCATCAAAGATACACAGCATGGCTTTAGGAAGGGCCGTTCTTGTTTAACTAATCTTCTGGAGTTTTTGGATGTTGCAACAGATAGCGTTGATCAGGGTAAACAGCTAGATGTAGCTTTTCTTGATTTCAGTAAAGCATTTGACAAAGTCCCCCATACAAGACTGGGGTTGCAACTTAAAATTCATGGGATCAGGGGCAAGATTCTGGATTGGATAGAAACGTGGCTTTCAGGACGCCAGCAAAGGGTTATATTGAATGGGTGCCAATCACAATGGAAGGAGGTTCTCAGTGGGGTTCCACAGGGCTCAGTCCTGGCCCATTGCTTTTTATAATATTTGTGAATGCAATTGAGAACAGTATAGACAGCAAAGTCTTGAAATTTGCAGACGATCTAAAAGTTGTCAGGATTATTAGAGGAAAACATGATCAGGATGTTTTTCAATCAGATCTGGACAAGCTAGTTGAGTGGTCTGAAGCATGGCAGATGAAATTCAATTTGAGTAAATGTAAGATTATGCACGCTGGACGGGTTAGCAGTAAACATAGGTATGAAATGGGTGGGCAGAAAATGGAGCAGATTGAAAAGGAAAGAGATTTAGGTGTCGTGGTAAACAATAGACTATCAGCGTCAGACCAGGTTGTAGAAGCTAGGAAAAAGGCACTTAGAATGCTAGGGGCCATTAACAGAAATGTTTCCTACAAGAGTGAAAAGGTAATAACAAAACTGTATTGTGCATACGTTAGACCACATTTGGAGTATTGTGTACAAGCCTGGTCTCCAACATATGAGAAAGATTGCTGGTTGTTAGAAAGAGTTCAAAAAAGGGCAACAAAAATGATTAATTGTCTTGGTAGTTTACCTTATGAAGATAGATTAAGGAAATTGGGTATGTTTTCACTTAGATATAGAAGGCTAAGAGGAGATCTAATTAAAGTCTTCAAATTTGTAAATAGTCAGCATTCTGGATATTTAAAGGGTATGTTTGAGTTCAATAGGGAAAATCGAGGTAGAGGTCATCAGCATAAACTCATTATGAAACAAAGTAGGACTAGGCTACGACAGTCATTTTTCAGTAGAAGGGTTGTAGGACATTGGAATATGCTACCAGGGGATGTCGCTGATGCAGTGACACTTGCTTCCTTCAAAATTAGATTAGATAAATACTTTACAGAGAAGGGATTAGTTCATAAATACTCGTGGATTAGCCTTCTTTTATGCAGGTAGAGTAAGGTGATTTGAAGGGGCGAGACTGGTGGAGGGGGGGATGGGGGGGGGGTGCAACCTCGGATGGGCCCAAGAGGCTCTTTGTTGCACTTTTCTTTTATGTCTTTATGTCTTTAAGGTTTATATTGTTACAATTACGATGAGTCGGACAACACAAATATAAAAAGAAAATTGACCTAGGTCAAATTGTAAAAAGTGACCTCAAGGTCAAAGGTCTTCGTCCCACTCACTCTTGTGCTATTTCCGTTCACCAACTTTTATTTCGCAGATAATAAGGTTGGTATGTTTTCTTTTCACCCCCAAAAAAATCGTGGTACGAGCACCCAAATATGTGCTCGTACTACGAGATATAATAAAGAAAACATACAAACCTTATTATTTGCTGAATAGAAGTTGATGAACGGAAATGGCACAAGGGACGGTGACCTTTGACCTAGGTCACGAGGTCATTTTTCTACAAGTTGACCTAAGTCAATTTTCTTTTTATATTTGTGTTGTTGGAATCATCGTGATTGTAAAAATATATAACTTGATAAAGTTTTGTGTATTTTTAGTGAAGTTATGACGCTAACAAGATACCATTGTCACGCAAAGTCCTAAAAACGCCTTGGGCTATATCTTGTGACCCGTACATACATACCTGAAATTGAGCCAGGCGAATTCCACGCACCAGATAACCCTCGGTACCGATTTTCGTCGAAATCAGAATGACAATTAATTGATTAACCCTCGCCCTACGGGGGAGGGGGCTGACAGGTCCCCCTGAGGTTTTTCTTGAATAACTTTTTACACGTGCCGCGCATTTTGCTGAAATTTCCTTTATCAGAGTTTACAACAATTATACGTATGCTGTAAAAATGTAATGGTAATTGGTTAAGTAGTTGAGGAGATAATCATGTTTTGATGACGTCATGTTGGTGGAAAAACGACAAATATTGGAAAAATCGTAAAAAAACAGAATTTTAAAGAAAATTGCAAACGCAATTCACCAAAGATACAAAATGGCATTTTCTTTAAAATGGCAATATCGGATTAAAAAATTGGGTTTTACCCCTCAAATTCAAAAGAACTGTTTTTTTAAATCAACACAAAATCAAAATTTTCTAAGATGTTAGAAAAACCGGAATATATGTAAGAGAACTGAGTATGGACAATGCTCTAACACAATTTCAAAGCAATATCTCTATTTTTGACTGAGTGATGGCTCCCTAAGCGCAAGAAACTCATGACGTCATTTTTGTTAAATATCTTTTTAGACTTTTTTTGACAAGATACGAACAAATATTTAC
>JAXIVJ010010953.1:0-27500 GCA_036785665.1 Chirona hameri | reverse complement strand
CCCACCCACCCACCCACCCACCCACCCACCCACCCACCCACCCACCCACCCACCCACCCACCCACCCACCCACCCACCCACCCACCCACCCACCCACCCACCCACCCACCCACCCACCCACCCACCCACCCACCCACCCACCCACCCACCCACCCACCCACCCACCCACCCACCCACCCACCCACCCACCCACCCACACCACCCACCCACCCACCCACCCACCCACCCACCCACCCACCCACCCACCCACCCACCCACCCACCCACCCACCCACCCACCCACCCACCCACCCACCCACCCACCCACCCACCCACCCACCCACCCACCCACCCACCCACCCACCCACCCACCCACCCACCCACCCACCCACCCACCCACCCACCCACCCACCCACCCACCCACCCACCCACCCACCCACCCACCACCCACCCACCCACCCACCCACACACACACACACACACACACACACACACACACACACACACACACACACACACACACACACACACACACACACACACACACACACACACACACACACACACACACACACACACACACACACACACACACACACACACACACACACACACACACACACACACACACACACACACACACACACACACACACACACACACACACACACACACACACACACACACACACACACACCACACACACACACACACACACACACACACACACACACACACACACACACACACACACACACACACACACACACACACACACACACACACACACACACACACACACACACACACACACACACACACACACACACACACACACACACACACACACACACACACACACACACACACACACACACACACACACACACACACACACACACACACACACACACACACACACACACACACACACACACACACACACACACACACACACACACACACACACACACACACACACACACACACACACGTGCGAACCGTGTAAAACGAGTGCCATGGCTGTACCGTCACTACCGAGTGCCGGGTCTTCCGACAGTTGTAGAGCTTTCTAAATTAACTGATAGGAAGGCAATAGGCCCTGAATCTCTCCCAGGGGTTTTGACTGCCAAATATCACGAGGCATCATGGTGTAAGACTGGCCTTGAAAACCGAGTGCCAAGGTGAAAACAGAGGGCCGGTGTGTTAGTACCGTGTGAAAATCGTGAATAGCGAGTGCCGGTGTGTTAGTACCGTGTGAAAACCGGGAATAGCGAGTGCCGGTGTGTGAGTACCGTGTGAAAACCGTGAATAGCGAGGGCCAGTTTGTGAGTAACGAGTGAAAATCTGATTAACCAGGGCCGTTGTGTAAATATACGCAGCAGCGTACCGATGATACGAATATGCTGGACCTCTCATGCCCGAATAACAATAACGCCATTCAGCAGACGCCATTTCCCATTGGATACGCGGCGCCCGAATTATACCCCCCCCCCCCCCATCCCGGTTAAGGCAGTGCTCCCCGGTTAGTGGCTGACCATGTCTAGTACCTAGGTACTAAACTAATGAATGACGTCTCTTCGGCTGGAGTCAGCGCTTCTTCAGCTAACGATGACGCTTAGCATCCCTCTGGCTAGTGACGACTCCGCTCTGGCAGGGGCGGCGCCACCAATTTTTTCCAGCGGGGGACAGCCGAGAGCTGTATTCTGTCGCTAGCAGCACAAGTTAGAAGTAATTTTAGTTTTGTATTGATATTGTTCACCTACATTCCGCTTATAATTGTGTCATCTCAATGTTTATTTTATCATTTTTTGAAGCAGTTAATATTCCACTTCTGGGAATACGCCTTGTAACTAACATAACTCGCAGCACGCCGTCTCTCTTGTCGAGGGACGTCTCGGATCTCAGCTCTCCTGACCCGAGCTACCTGATCCGAGCTCCCTTGACCGTAGCTCCCTTAACCTGAGCTCTCTTGACCCGAGTACCCTAACCCAGGCTCCCTGATCCAGGCTCTCCTGACCCGAGCTTCCTGACTCGAGCTCCCCGACCCGACCTCCATGACCCGAGCTCCTCCTTACTTGAGCTCTCCTGGCCCGTCACCCGAGTTCCTCTGACACGAGCTCCCTTGACCCAAGCACATAATACAGGCTCCCTGACCCGTGCTCCCCTGACCCGAGCTCCCCTGACCCGAGCTCCCCTGACCCGAGCTCCCCTGACCCTAGCTCCCCTGACCCGAGCTCCCCTGACCCGAGCTCCCTGACTCGAACTCCTCGACCCGAGCTCCCCTGACCCGAGCTTCCCTGGCTCGTCAGTCGAGCTCCTCTGACACGAGCTTCCCTGACCCGAGCTCCCCTGACCCGTGCTCCCCTGACCCGAGCTTCCCTGACCCAGGCTCCCCTGACCTGAGCTTCCCTGACCCAGGCTTCCCTGACCCGAGCTCCCTGACTCGAACTCCCCGACCCGAGCTCCCCTGATCCGAGCTCCTCTGACACGAGCTCCCCTGACCCGTCCTCCCCTGACCTGAGCTCCCCTGGCTCGTCAGCAAAGGTCTTCTGACTCGAGCTCCCCTGACCCGTGCTCCCCTAGCCCGAGCTCCCCTGACTCGAGCTCCCCTGACGCAAGCTTCCTTGACCCAGCTCTCTTGACCCGATTTCCCTGACCCGAACCACCCGTACCGAGCTCCATGACCCGATCTCCCTTGACCCGAGCTCTTCTGATCCGAGCTTCCCTGGCCAGTCAGCTGAGCTCTCATGACCCGGGCTCCCTAACCGTCAGCCGAGTTCTCCTGACCCGATCTCCTCTGACCCGAACTCCCCTGACCGAGCTCCCTGACCTGTGCTCCCGGATCCGATCTTCCTAACCTGCCAGCCGAGCTCTCCTGACCCGAGTTCTCCTGAGCCCGAGCTCCCCTGTCCCGTCAGCCGAGCCCCCTGATCCGAGTTCTCCTGATCCGAGCTCCCCTGTCCCGTCAGCCGAGCTCCCCTGACCCGGGCTCCCTAACCGTCAGCCGAGCTCCCCTAACCCGACTTATCTTGATCCGAGCTCATCTGTCCCGAGCTCCCTCTATCGCAAGTATTTCCAAAAACAAATTACATAGCTACACTCAAAAGACAATCTGAGCCATTTTTTAAAGATTATAGTTTGATATGCTTGCGAGATCTTCATTCAGGAACGTTTGACAGTGTTGACAGTGGCATGCGAGGTCAGGACACGTGGTGTCGGAGCGAGCGTCAGTGATGCTCTCGAAGATTAGGCAAAACTATTGCTTTTCAGTGTTCGAGTGTTTAAACGCCTCAACCTCGCTCCCAAGAACACGATGCAGTTAACTCCCCTGACCCGAACTCTATTTGGTATCTAGCCAGTGCACTGCATGCGACTGAAGTCAGTCCCACCTCATATAGAACCAATGAACCGCACTTAACCTAATAATACAAACTAAAGATATAGCATAATTCGACCGTAGTTTTGTATCGGTGCGTCTCGAATCAAAGTACGATTGGGTGTTAACTCGTCACTCAGTTGCTCAGGAACGATGGTGTAGAAAAGTAACGCAGGCTCTCCACTCCCAATAAGGCAGTCCGATCACATGAATCGTGATAGCGGGGTACTGTACCTCGCTATTTGAAAATAGCGGGGGACCCGTCCCCCGCGTCCCCCGCGGTGGCGCCGCACATGCGCTCTGGCTAGTGACGGCCTTAACACGCGCCCTGGAGGGGGGCGAAATCCGCCCACCCCTCCGTTTTTTGAGGATAGCGCAAAAACGGCGGCGCGCAGCGCCGCCGTTTTTTGTATACCTGTTTAGAAATGAACTTCCCGCATTATGTAAAATTCTTGGCCTCAGGTCATCTCAGGTCAGGTCACCAGACCAGGTCACGTGATGACCTCAACTCCAAAACGTTTGCAGTAGTACCACAGCTACAGTTTTACGCCGATCGGTTTCAATCTTGCAGTACTTCATAAGGTCATAGATACCAACAATTTGTTAATCTCGGAATTATAATATCGGTGACCTAGGGTCAGGTCAATTTTGTGACCGCCAACACGGTTTTATCAATAACTATCGACATAATGAAGATAGAGAAGAGAAAACGGTACCAATATGTTTGTCTCGTCGAGACACGTCTCCCAATATGCAACATGACCAACTTGGGTCACCACTTGACCTTGACCTGAGGTCAAATTTTTTAGTTGACCTAACCCGGTCACAATGAATATGATTCGAAGTGCCTTCACGAGACACACGCGATGACGTAAACATTATTGCTTTATCTTTATTAGGTAAAAGTTATTTGGAGAAAACTTTTTGAAAACAAAATCACCTTTTTGACATGCGATGACCTCTGGAGCCTAAACTATTGACCTGAGTTCAAATCTGAGGACACTTATGTCGATTGCATTTTCCAATGACTTTCGATTGTTTTTTTCCGTTTGCTGCTAACTATCATAGTTCCCGAGATATTTGGGGGTTTCGAACCGAAGTCTTGAAAACTTGAAAATCTGACCCTTGATGACCTCTGGTGACCTCAATATTGACCTGAAAAAAAATGAACGAAATACTTTCGAAAGAGCTTGTCTCGAGCTATCTAACGTCGTTTCCCGCTTGTCGCTACGTTGCGTGGTTTTCGAGATCATAGGGGGGGGGGCGAAATCCGCCCCCCTCCATGGCGTGTAATTATCAGAGGCCCTCCAGGGCGCGTGTTAACCCGCCACTTGCTGTGGGGGGGGGGGGGGGGCGTTAAATGCTCCCACTTTGTTTCGCCGCGTTAGAACTCTGGCCGCAGCTGTCTCAGTTCCTTTTTAAACCGGTTTGTTCCGAGGCATCGGATCTCGGAGGGCAAAGCGTTATACGCGGTGACAACTGCATGTTTGAACCGGCGCCTGCCCGACTCCGATCGAATCGCCGGCGTAACAAGGTGGTCAGCGTTCCGTGTGGCACGTTGGTGAACATCACCACGTGTGACCAGGTCACCGGCAATGAACTCGGGTTCCGACGTCGAAATCATTCGTTTCAGCAAGGTAAGACCGTGGTACGAGTAGGGGAGAACGGGATGATTTGGCCGGCGGGGTCACTTGACCGTCCCCATGTCTACGCCATCTGGCAGCCCAAAGGGATTATGTTTTGTTAACCTGGCATCACCCCTCGTCGTTGGGTCTACTTGGAGCAAAAAAATGAAATATCTGGCCCACGTAGTTTTCTATAAAACTAGTAAAACGTGAATTTTCATCAAAAACGTGAAAGTCAAATAGATAAAAGTCGACGGTATAAAAGTAAAATGAGTAAAAAGTCGACATGCCAAAAAGTCAACACGCCAAAAGTCAAAAAGTTGAAAGTCAAATAGATCAAAGTCGAACGAATAAAAGTCGACTTGGTAAAAAGGCAACATGGCAAAAATTCAACACAAAGTCAAATACTAAAAATTCGAATACAAAAACGATGGTATAGAAGTATAGAAGTCAAATGAGTATGAAGTCGACACTTGCCATGGCATAAAATCAGCATGCCAAGAGTCAAATGGTAAAAAGTCAAGTAGATAAAAGTCAACCATATACAAGTCGAATGAGTAAAGCTTAGGTTAGACGGGCAATATCTCGACAACATTTCGGCAACCGGTTGCTCGACGACAGGCTTCGGCAACAGGTTCTGTTGCATAGTGTTGGTGAGAGTTCCCCAGGAATTGATCAGCAACCGGTCGAATCTCGCCGATCGCCTGCAACAGTTGGCCAAATGCTACCTGTCGCTTTGCGTGACGTCATCGTGGTTTCGGCCATTGAGGGAAAGGTCGCCGAGTGTTGTAGAGATGTTCAATTTTTTAACAATCTGGAGTTGTCGACCTGTTGTCGACCTGTTGCCGTCGTTTTATTTCGGAACCGGCGTGACTGAATGTCAAGATGGGGCCTTTCAGAGCCTGCTTCCAAGCCTAATATTGGTCAGTTTTCAATTTAGGAGTTCGATGACACATCATCATCATCATCACCAAGTTTATTAAACATAAATTAAACAAAATATGAAAGTAAATCAGAAAGGTGCAAAAGCAAAAAAGCTTAAACATGGCCAGATCCCGAGGTGTGTGTTTGTTTGTTTGTTTATTTATTTGTAATCAAGTAGAGAAACAACGTAAACAAAATGAAATAATAGGATCGGTGCAAAAGTCCAAAGGACTTAAATCACGGCACCTCTCCTAACATAAGCGTGGGACAAGTGACACGACCGCCGGCAAGATAAATCAGAGGTTAATCGGTCGCAGCGCTAGCCTCCGCCGCCGCCGCCTTACTCCTTCTATTACGTAGTCCGGGAAGAGCCCCGTGAGCACCCGACCGTCGTCGCTGTGAATGTTGTGTCCATGCGTCAGTGTATGTAGAATGTCTGTTTTTGGTAGTCGGGTAAAATCAGGACCTAATAATTGTGTTAACTGCCCAAGAAGCTTGGTCCTCAAATCTTGAGAAAGTGGACAGTGGGAAATTAAATGCTGCAAGGTCTCTGATTTGTGGCCGCATAAACAACTTGGAGAATAAAGTCTTTGTGTTTGATAAAGATGAGCGTTGAGCTGAAGGCTCCCAGTTCTGATTTGGGTTTGATATGTGTTTCCGAGTTTTGAGCCGAATGAGAAGTATGTAGGGGGTTTGGTAGTTCCGAACAGATCCGCGATGCCTTTCTTGAACCTTTTGTGTGAAGGCTGTGTTCGAAGTGTTTCTGGCAGTGTGTTCCATTTGCGGGTAGTGTTTGGGATGAATGATCGTTGGAAGGATGTTGTTCTGTTGGCGGGGAGTGTTAGTGTTCTAGAGTTTCTGAGTGTCCTTCCAATGTTGTGAACTCGTGACTGTGGGAGTATCTGTCTTATGTATTCTGGTTGCTGGTGTGGTGTGTTTGTGAGCCTGTGAAAGAACAGCTGTTTGTGCATTGTTCGTCGAATTTTGAGTGTGTCCCATCCCAGGTCTCGTCTCAGTTTGTCTGTCGATGTTCTGAGTGAGGTCCCTGTCACCAGTCTCGCCGCAAGGCTCTGTACCTTTTCTAGTCGCAATTCGTCTTGTAATGTAATGTGTCCGTCAAAAACAATGTCACAATAGTCAAAGTGTGGTCTTACGTAGGTTGTGTATATGTGACTGAGTGTGGTGCGATGTATGTGTTTGGCTACTGGATAGAGAAGGATAGAGGCGGCCGCACACTACGCATTCGGCGCCCAATATCACTGCGAAATTCCGCCTCGGAAAATCGCGGCGATACCGCTGAATATCGTCCTTGTTCCGGCGGATTCGGCGCTGTCTGCTCGCGAGATTCCGCCCCGCCGACCTACAGCATGTCGCAACCTGTGCCTACAGCCTGTCACAAGGTAAATTAATGATGGCCATTTTTCGACGAAGATGTAAGTTTAGAACCACGAAACTTTGAGATAATAAATTTCACAGCGGCAGCGGCTGTGCAAAATGTGTACCTCTGTCTTGCGTTCATTCGCCACTGTTAGCCTGATCAATTTTGTTGTCCGCGGCTCCGCGGCGTTCAGTCGCGGAAAAAAGCTCGTTCGAATGAGCTTTTTTCCGCCGGTCCGCAGATCGCCGGCCGACGACATTCGTCCGCGATTTTTGACGTTTCGGCTGACGCGAAGGCGGAAAGTCGCTAAAGATGCGCGGAAAGTCGTAGCGATATCGCGACCTCCGCGCGCCGAATGGCCTAGCATGCGGCCGCCTTTAGTGCTATGTTTGCTTTTTTAATTATGTTATTCACATGTTTGTGGAATCTCAGGTCTTTTGAGAATGTGATGCCTAGGTGTTTATGTGCTTCAGTGTCCGGGGAAATTATTTTACCAGAGTAACGTAGTACTGATGTGCTGCGGTGATGTGTGATGTGCTTTGTGGCTGAATGTCTGTTGAATTGTTTTGGAAGTGTTGAATTGAATTGCCCATTGTCTTGCGTATTCGTCAATGGCGTCAAGGTCGCGTTGAAGAGACTGTTGTACGGTGTCAATGTCTTCAGTCGTATGAGAGGCATACAGAGGAGTATCGTCTGCGTAGAAAATAATTTCGTTAGTGACTTTTTCGGTGAGTCCGTCTAGGTACATAAGCGCAAGGAGAGGTCCCAGAACTGAGCCCTGAGGGCATCCAGCGTTGATAGTTTGTGTCGAGGAAAAGGCGTCTCCCACCCTCACCCGTTGTGTTCTGTCTGTCAGATATGATTTCAGTCATAGGAGGAGCGGGACAGAAATAAGAAAGTCGTTTTTTGCATTTGTAAAGAAGTCCATCATGCCAAATTTTGTCAAAATATTTTGAAATGTCAAGAAAGATTGCTGTCATGTCACGTCCTTCGTCTAGTTGTTTATAAAGTGTGTGAGTCAGGTAGACCAGTTGAAGCTGAGTGCTGTGTCCCGACCTAAACCCGCTTTGTCTGTCTGTTAAGAGATAGTTGTTAGTAAGGTGGGAGTATATAGAGGAAAAAACGAGTTTTTCTAGAAGTTTTGATAGACAGGACAAAAGACTGATAGGGCGGTATTGGCGAAAGTCTGATGGTGATCCTGAGTTTTGGAAGATAGGTGTAACGGTCGCTTCTTTCCAGCTGTTGGGGAAAATGCCTAATTCGAGAGATTTATTAAAGGGAATGTGCCTACTCACATCGCTTAGTTGGGGTTATTGACATTGGTCTATAGAACACAATTTTCTGAATTGAACCAATACTTCATTTCTCCAGATTCACCCTAGTTGCTGAGATATTCAAAGACTCCAGGAATTTGCTTGGGAGCAAAAAGTTATCGGGTAGACTCCAGAGGGCTTCCGCTACTATAAGCACTGCAACTATCGATTAAACTGCTAGCATATTGTTAGCGCCGGCCAATAGCAATTCAACAAAACAGCTCGTGCACGCTGATAGCAGCAGCCAAACAGAAACTGGACGGCCATCATGTTTATCGATGATGGCTATTTCGATGATGGCCGATGGCCATTTTTTGAAGAAGATATCAATTTAGAGCTACGCAACTTGCACATAATAAAGTTCACAGTGGCAAGAACGTGCGGTGCAAAACTCGTCTTTCTATCTTGCATGATGTGACCGTAATTGTATTGTCTTATGTGCGCCGTTTTACATAACATCACCATAGTGGCGATCGTTTTATAGATATCGAAAAAAAATAAACAAAAAACAATATAAGTGAAAATTCAACTAAAGGGGCTCCAGATGTGAATTTCATCATATACAACAATCAAACCAACAGCTACTTACCGTATTAAAAATATTTTTGACATTCCAAAACAGTAGGCACACTCCCTTTAAATAGTGTCGTGAGTGGTTCGTATATCAGCAGCGCTGTTAGTTTAAGCAATGTGGTGGAAACTTGATCGGGGCCGGTCGATTTGTGTATGTTAAGTGAATTTAATGCTTTTAGTACTTGTTCTTGTGAAACATTAATTTGTTGTAGTTTCGGAATGGTTCTGTCTTTTGCAGGATCGTCCGGTAATTCTAGTGAGTCTGTGTCGAGATTCGTTTGAGAAGTAAAGTGTTCGTTAAAGATGCTGGCTTTGTCCGCCTCGTCTGTAACTAAGTCACCGTTTGTCGTTTCTAGTGTTGGTATGTCTCTGTGATGTTTACGTCCGATCAGTGATTTCAGTGTTTGGTGATACTTGTATGGATCATGTTGATGTTCGACGAGTGTTCTGGCTGTTGTTTGTATGTAGTTGTTTCGGAGTCGTTTGTTGAGTGCTGTTACAAAGTTGCGCTGTCGTTTCCATCTGCCCCATTGTGTTGTGTCCGTTGCGTCCGAACCTTGTTGTTTGTTGTCCCTTGTTTGCTGTCTTTGCTGCGCTTGTCTAAACAATCTGTCTCTTTTGCGTATGTTCCGTCTTAGTTCACTCGTCATCCAGGGTTTGTCGTGTTTCCGTATGCGTATTGTCTTTTTGGGAATGGCGTCAGTCGCTGCTTCTAAAAGGACCGATGTGAACCGCTCAGTTGCCGTGTGTGTATGTCACCATCAAGGACATGGTCCCAGTCAGCGTGTAGAAGTGTCTGAGTCAGTTTATCAGCGTCGAGTCTTTGGTAGTCCCAAGCGTCTTTAGTCTGCGTGTTACTGTTAGCGCTAGTTGTATCTATGTTGAGTGTTATAGCGACTGGGATGTGATAAATGTTGGAGAAAGGTGGTAGGAGCCCTGAGGTTGTAATTATCGGCTTGTTGTCCGTTATGATCAAGTCTCGCAAGTTTGCAGTGTCATCTGTGGTCCTTGTCGGAGTGTTTATGATTTGAAATAGGTTCAAGGTGTCCAGTGCGTCCTTTAATTTTAGGTCGAATGAAGTCATGGTGCTTCGCTCGTAAATATGTCTGTCAAGGAAAATGTTGCCAGTGTTAAAGTCGCCCAGAATAATGACAGCAGTCGGTGAGAATATCTGCGCCCGCGTCACGCTGTCGTTCAGTTTGTCAATTAAATCGTCGTGTTTGTCTGCTGTCAGGTTTGGTGGAATGTACACAGTGCACGTGATAATAGTGTCTTTCTTTATCTTTGTCTTTGTCCATATCCATTCTACCCCGTCTGTCTCTAACGTTGTAAGTCTGCATGTTGGTAAGCTTGAGCGTGTGTACGTCGCAACCCCTCCACCGTGTCTGGTCCTGTGTCTCGTGAATGGTGCGTGGAAGTTAGTCAGTTGGTAAAGACTCGGGTGAATGTTATCGTCTAGTTTTGTCTCGGATACGGCCAGTATGTCTATGTTGTTGTCGTCTACAAAGTGGTCCAATTCGTCCAGTCGTTCCTCAGTGGTGATGCTATTGATGTTAACGTGACATATTTTGAGTTTTGTGTTCGGTGGTGGTCCAGGATTTCTTTCAACACATCCTATGTTAAGGAGTATTTCAATATTGTGGTACATTCCCCCTAACCTATCTTGTCTGTGAGTGAAGGTTGTTTGCGTGAGTAAATATGCGTGTTTTGTGAACGTGTGGGTTGTATCGCGCTCAGTAGAAGTTAAATTAATGTAGGTGTGTGCTGACGTGCATGTGAAGCGGTGCTGTGATTCAATGACCCCGTGAATCTGCTCGTCACTAGGTTGTGTTGGATACCTTGCGTTGTGTGTAGTAATGTAGTGGTGTAGTGGTGTGTTGTGGTGGTTAAACGGTGACGGTCGGGCGGCCCCCGGTGCTCCACCAGGACCCAGGGCTCGGCAGGCTCGACTCAGCAGGTCAACGGTAGGCCAGACGGCGGGCACGGCAGCGGGCAGGACGGCCGGCTCTGCGGCATAACAATACAATAATGAAGTTAGCATAAATACAGCGCAAAACAACAAAGTGAAGCCAGTGAGCACCCGGCGTAACTAATGCAACATAATATGAGACTTAAACACGCACAGAATGGAAAGCTCAATATAGTGTGTGTGTGTGAGGGGGAGAGGGGAGCAAGGGGTCATTGCTCCCCCCTCCAACAACAAAAAAACGCCGGAAATCGGAGTAAAATTTGCACATTTTCTGATATATAAGAAAATCTAAGAAACTTTTACTATTTTTTTATATACAATCAGTTATTAATGTATAAGCAAGTGAAATCCGATGACATTTCAGAACTGTGTGAGACTGGGGGACCCCCCCCCCCCCCCCAGATCAATCTGTGGAGCTAATGAACAGAGGGTAGCTCCAGTGGCGGATCCAGGGGGGGGGGGGGGGCATGACCCCTCAACCTGGATCCGCCCGCACACCAAAATAAAGCACACCAAAAACGCAGCTACGCGGCGCAAAGCATTCAGTGTTCTTTGAACCAAGGGCACCACCAAGGCGGTGTACCAGGGGCACCACCACGCCGGTGTACCAAGGGCACCACCGCGCCAGTGAGCCAAGGGCACCACCGCGCCGGTATACCAGGGGCACCGCCGCGCCGGTGTGCCAGGGGCACCACTGCGCCGGTATACCAGGGGTACCACCGCGCAGGTGAACCAAGGGCACAGGGCATGGGGCGGCACAGGAGGCTGACGGAGGGAGGTGGCGCAGTAGAGGGGGATGACTGGCCAGAAGGGAGGCGGCATAGATGAATTCTTCATGGCTACCTTTTTTTAGGTGAATAGGTACCAATTCTCCAAAGTCTTGGATTTTTCAGGGGTGGACGTTTTGTGAGTGTGGGGGTAATTCTGCTGACTGGGTTGGTCCAGGGCCTTTAACCCGCGCGGCGCTGGGGTCTCCATCCGAACGTCCGGTGCTGGGGGGTAAATTTACCCCCCCCCCTCGTATCTTCCGAACTAATAACCGCAGCGAGACGCGCAAGGCGGCGATCGAAAGCTCTCAGTGAGTAGAATCTAACGCATACCCTAAATTATTAACACAAGGTCACATGTCAGGTCACGGTCAGGTCAAGTGTCAAAATTTAAGTATTTGGGTTTTTGGGCTATACTTTCCATCCAAATCCTTGTATTGCAACTATTATCTCACAAAGTGCTCCCAAATGTATAATGCATCTCCCGCATAAGTAAAAGTGAAATTTTAAGCAAAGGTCAAGGTCAAGGTCATGTCACAAAAGGTCACAGGTCTACGAAAGCCATGCGACACATGTTGTATGAGTTATTTTACACGTAGAATTCGATAGAAGCAGCCATTTTCACAGCCTGACACCACATAATCGCCCTCAGGTCACAATAAGGACAAAATTTGAAATTGATTAATCTAAATAAACATTGCATGTTTCTAGACTAGTTTTGTCTTCGAAATACAGTTGTGACATTTATTTGTCTGTATCTGGTCAGTAAAAGCCAAAAAAAACTCAATAAAAAAAATGACGTCATGAGTTACTTATTCTTAGAGAGCCATAAGTCAGTCAAAAATATAGAACTTGCTTTCAAATTTGGTTTGAACATCGTTCATACTCGGTTCTCTAATATATCTTCCGGTTTTTTGAAAATCTTCAAATAAAAAACTTTTGTGGAAATTCTTCTACAAAAATCAGTTTTTTGCATTTTTGGGGGTCAAAACCCCAAAATGTTGAACATCCGAGATATCCATTTTAAAGACAATGTTATTTCCTTTCTTTTGACACTTTTTATTTGCAATTTGCATCAATACGCTATTTTCTACGATTTGTCAAACATTTAACGTTTTTTTCACCAAAAATGACATGACATGACGTCACTAAAACGTCATTATCTCCTCAAAATTCTCACGTATTTCAACAAAATTGTTTCACAAGATGTAGAATTGATGCACCATAAGGTACCGCAAGTTTCACTTCGATATATTTGATAGTTTTTAAGTTATGGAGAAAATCCGAGAGGGTGGGTAAAATTTACCCTCCCCAGCGCTGCGCGGGTTAAATGTCATTGCAATTTTGAAGCAGAAAAAAGCAGCTAGTTTGGATTTGATGCTTAGGATGCATTCTACAAGTTAATTTTAACTGAGTAAAGGTTTGATATTAATTTAAGCAATATTTCTAGCAGACATGTTCATGGATCCTAGGGACAAAATAGTGTTGGATCCTGCTGGTGGCTGGATCCCATGACAAAAATGCATGACTGGATCTATGATCTCAGTGGATCCCACAAAAAATGGGGGCCTGGATCATAGGATCATATAGATCATAGGATCCCATAGGATCCCACAACACAAATCCATAACTGCAGTATGATCCCAATGGATCCCACAACTTCAGCAACATTTGGTAAAACAAAAGTATCAGGTTTAAGTCAATATAACATTTTAATCATACATTAGAAAACACTAGATATCCAAGCTATGATGGTCTGCCAAATTATAGCTACTGCAGAATGTGCATCTCCATCTGAAAGCCAACTGGAATGGTATCCATTTTGAATGAACATTTTCCAATGCATCAGACTGGTTATTGATTCATTTCTTTTGGAAGGATTCAATCACGATTCATTTTGGAATATGAATGATTCAGTCACCGTTTGATTCATGGATAACCATTTTGGGAAATGATTCTTTCCGATTAAAAAAATCAAAACATTTTTTGATCAACTCACGTTTGACTCACCATTGAAATATCATTGCACAGTCTTTTTGATTCAATCAGCCTTGTTTCTATGCGGGTTTTGATTCAATCATGATTCATGAATAAACAAATCCGGTGGTGAATCGATTCTGCTTTGATTCAAGGGATTCTGATTGATTGATTCCAATCGATTCAATCAGAGTCGAATCAACCACTCCCATTGTATACACCCCATTTTCATCAAACAATATATATCAAGGAAGTCTAAGTTTCTGGAGCCTAAAACGCTGAGCCTACATTGTCATTGAGGCAAAAGGCATGTCCAGCAGAAGTGTCAATAAAGGTGACCAAACCATCAGAATCTAAGTGGACAAAATACATAGCTATATCTAAAATATAGATCAATACATATCAACGGAATTAGGACAAGAATGGAATCAGTTATTTTTCTCAAAGAGATCATATTTCCTATTTTGTCTTGCAAATTGATTTTCATCTTCTAGTAGACTCAGCACCACCTCCA
Organism: Chirona hameri; assembly: GCA_036785665.1. NCBI lineage: Eukaryota > Metazoa > Arthropoda > Thecostraca > Balanomorpha > Balanidae > Chirona > Chirona hameri. Next base: position 13,103 of record JAXIVJ010010953.1, on the reverse strand, counting down.
CCCCTGGCAGGGCGTATTTTAAGGGATTTTGACTGGGGTGGCAACTCGGCGATCAGGGGCGCCATCGCTCAAGGGGGGCGCCATCGCCAAAACCGCCAACGGGGGCCACTGGCGGATTCAGTCTCTCTCCGCGAGGGATATTTTTGTGGAAAAAAGGTACCCTCATTTTTTCCCAGCGGATTGGGACGATCACCTGATTTTGTATTCGAGGTTAAGAAAATAACATAAAAATATGATTTTGTGGATTTTTTCCCGTTTTTGTTGGGGGGGGGGGGGTCAAAAACAAAACAAAAATCCAAATCCGAGATAGCCATTTTGAGAGGAATGTCATTTCCTTTCTTTTGACGTTTTTAGGGTATTTGCAATTTGCTTCAAAATTATATTTTTTACGATTGTTAAAACATTTATCTTTTTTCCACCCAAAATGCCATGGAATGACGTCATTAAAATGTCATTATCTCCCAAAATGATACATCAATTTTATTGAATTTTAGTGTGAAGACGCAGAATTGATGCAGCTGATGCAGTTGTGGCGCCGTCACTAATTGATGCAGGTACTGATATCTATTAACGTAATTTTAACGTTGATATCTATCATAGTTTTCAAGTTATTGAGACAATCCGGGGGGCAGATTCTGCCCCCCCACCCCATCGGGGCGCGGGTTAAGTGTCACCGGGGATGCTTGAATTGCATCAGGTACGCTGTTTTGTCTTATCATTGAAAGAAAGGGATACCTACATACAAACTTCAAATTAAATCACTCGAGAAAAAAACTTCCGTGATCATCATGACGTTTTCTCCTAAGATCATTGTTTTTCACGTTCAGTGCAGGAAACGCGCGGGGGGGGGGGTATACTTGTATCATGGATAAAGTAAGTATGGATAGGCAATTCCGCCCACTTTCCATTGTTATCCGCGACCACGCACAGCCGCTGCCGTTTCCCGTACTACACAAAGAAAAGCTAGTATACCGCCCGCCCCGTGGTAGGCCGCAACGCTGAGACGGACACCCCGTCGCATGGTTTCTCGCCTTCCGGTGATTGTGGGATGAACACATTAAGTTTAAATGCATTCGGGAAGCTCTCACAAGCACTTATGACATGTTGATTCCACCGATGGACATCATGCCTGGTAAGTTATGCCCATATATGTAGGAACATACACATGGTAAGCCGTTTCCCGTACTACAACACGACAGCTAGTACCGCGGCGCCCTGTGGTCGCTAAATCGCGTATGAATTGCTAAATCGCATAAATCGCGTATCCATGCTTTTATTGAATGCCCCTCCCAGATTCCTGTGTGACACTTAACCCGCGAGTTACTGGGGTATATTTCATAACGCGACTTACTGGGGGGAAGGGGGGTATTTTTTGCCCCTCCCCCTCTGATCTCCGGAACTACTGGACCGAATGTAAAAATTCAAACGGCATTTGATAGCCCTGGGAAATTTATCGAGGGAAACATAATATTTCTGACCTCGGGGTTACTGATAACGTCACAGGTCAGGTCAAGTACAAAATGTTTGACCGTGTCAAAAGGTCTCTATGGATGGAATTGTCGCGCAAAATTGCGATATTAAACGCATAAGCCGTTGATAAATCGGTATGATTCGTGTGTCTGACACTTCTAAGTACCTTTCTAAGCTGTTTATGACCTTGGGTCAGGTCAAGGTCATCCGAGGTCACGAGGTCAAGCTGCAGATTACGGTCATTAGGCGTTGTAACACATGTTTACGGGTTTTGTTTTCGTCTAGAACGCGAAAAATGACCTTAGAACATTGTTTGTTCAATATAAATAGAAGTAAAAAGCAAAAATGGAAATGTGTTTTTTGTCATAGTAATGCTGTGAGAAGTGGTCGATTTTTGTCATTTAAAGGTCATAACTTGGTCATTTTTAAAGATATCGACTTTAAATTTGGTACACATATTCACCGCAAACGTCTCGATCACATATATTCCGGTTTTTTGATAATTCTGATTTTTTCTTGCAAATTTTGTTGAAAAAAAATGTCTTTGGATTTCTCAAAATTTTGAATAAGAAAAAAACAAAAATCCGAGATAACAGTTTGATAGCCCGGTCCATTGTCAGTAATTTGATTTAAGACAATTTAGTTTATCTCAAATATCGTACCTTTGACAGCGTTTTCCGCAAACCATTATTTTGCAACAAAAACCGAAGAACATGACGTCACTCTGACGTCATTCCCGGTTGACCTATCATAGTCTTATATTTTTAATTTTGTCAACATGTGTAGAATTGATGTGAAAGAAGTTACTGCAAGTTTGGTGACGATAGGGGTGATTGTTTAGGAGTTATTGCAAAATAACGGGAGGGGGTGGCAACAAATAGCCCCCCCAGTAACTCGCGGGTTAATGGAATTCATTTTCGCATTTTCCAAATTTGTATAAGTAATTGCGAAAGTTGTGTCATGCCGCGAAGTGGCGCGAAATTTTGCGGTTTTTGACTGTGGATAGCTGGGTTTTTACTGCTGCAAAGACGGTTTTTACGATTTTACGATACATTGGGAACGCGAGAGGGGGGATACTTGTATTGAATGCCCCCATATTCCTGTGGTGGGGGGGGGGAAATTCGCCCCTTATGCCCCCCCCCCTCTGCATCCGCGAGTGGTGCCTTTAGCCACACAGAAGTAAATAAAGAAAGAACAGCACTTGTTATGAATAATTAATTTAGCAGAACGTTGAGATTAGCAATCAAACGCCGTCATGTAGCAAAATAAAAGCATGAATGTGAACAAATGCAATAATGGCGCGGCGTGGCAAAACACAGCAGAAATAATGCAAGCAAATCAAAGCATAATGCAAACAAGCGCCACACAACACCAGTAACACCACCTGTGATTTAACTATCACAAAACTGACGACGTACAGAAAAGGATCTCAGGATATCTTTAAGACACTTCTGAGTTAAGTAACAAGCTAAAACTATTTATTTCGGTTTCTTGTGTTTACGATCATCTACAGTCACCAGGGGCACAACCCGACCTTCAGAAGGGGGGGGGGGGCAATCCAGTCATGGTGGGCCCCTGGGGAAGAGGCCTCCCCCAAAAAATATATATTCCCCTCAGGGGCGGATCCAGGATTTCGATCAGGGGGAGGCGACATAAAAAAGTTGCGCTCTACGGGCGCACTTGACGGGCGATACATGGGCGACATCCGGCTCACGGAGGGGGGGGGGGGGGGGGGGCAAGGTCCCCCTAGATCCGAGCCTGTCCCTGGATATGAAAAACTCTACGGATTTCGGCAACTTTATTTTGTGACGCCCCTTTCAAAAATATCAACTTTTGATTAACTGGATTGGACCAGGACCCTCAGTATGGGGCGGCATTTGCTTCTGGGGACGCCTATTGTTCGGTTTAGATAATATAGCGTATGTTCTGCTGCATGGGGGGGGGGGGGGGGCATTTGCTAATGGGCAATGTGCATTTGTCCAATTTAGAGGGAGCCTGTTTAACCCCGTGGGGGCGACATTTACTTATTGTCCGGTAAGGGCGCCTGTTCTGCTCCATGGGGGCGGCATTTGCTTCTAGTTGCGCCTATCATGTTCCTAAGTCGCCAACTACTTCTACACTGTAAACAAATATTAACAAGCTCCTCGTTAAATGATTCCCAACGCTAAATTGCGGAGCTACAGGCTATGTTTCACACAGGCCCCTGCCTGCCATGCTGAGCAGTTGCCTCGTTGCAGGCTCGTTCAGCACTCGTCAACTAAATCCTACCAGGCAGCGGCTTGTTCCTGGCGTGTCCGATGAGCATTGTCAGTCTTTTTAACTTGTTGAATGAGCAGGCTCCGTGTTCAGGCGTGTTTAATTACCACCCAGCTAGTGAGTAAATAACCTCAAAACAAGGGTGAAATGAGGGAGGCTAGTTAACTGACAAGGGTTATAATGAGTCTAGGGCTCGTCCTGGAAAGCTAACCATGTCGAAACAAGGGGAAAACACGGAGGCTACTGAACCAATTTGTTTTCGTAATGAGTCTACGGCTCGTTCTGGAACACGCTCTGGAATGTCACTGCTATTCCTACCAGCCAATAGCAGGCTTCTACTACGTCCGTCATCCGATGATCCGCGCATTCGTCCGCATCGCCAGACAACACCAAACAACATAAATATTGCGGAAAACGGAATTGTATTAACCGAAACTGGTTGCACAGCGCGTGTGCGCGTAAAAGGGCAGAGCACCACGCCCCCCCCCCCCCCCCCCCCCCCCGTTAACGTGAGGCGAGTGAGCACTGCTGGGCTGCGACTTTCTCCGTGTTCCCACGACTGAGCAGGCAAATCACGGCTGAGCAGGCAAATCACGACTGAGCAGGCAAATCACGACTGAGCAGGCAAATCACGACTGAGCAGGCAAATCACGACTGAGCAGGCACCTCACGACTGAGCAGGCATCTCACGACTGAGCAGGCACCTCACGACTGAGCAGGCACCTCCGACTGAGCAGGAACCTCAGTCGTGGCTGTTTTACAAAGTGCGTAAAAAGTTCAGCACCGCGGGCTTCAGTGCTGGCCCGCCGTTTACTCCGAGTACTTCCCGGTACATGAAAACGCACAGGTTCCTGGGGTTGCGCGCCGGGAACTTTATGTTCAATACCGGGAAGGTCGCAGCCCAGCAGCAGATCGCCGCTTCGAGCGATGCCCCAGGCAGGGCGATGACATGCTCCTCCAGCCTGATGCGGTAGTTCTTGCCTTCCTCGTCCATGCTCACCTCGCAGTACTTCATGCCGGCAGGCCTGGCAGAAAGTTCATCGAACCTGCATTCGATATTGGCGCATAGCTCCCGGACACAGGTCTCAGCTGAAAGGGGTACACAAAGATCAGTTTGCAGAATGCGTATTGCATCGTTCGGACGGGAAAAAGCCCCTGCCCACGAAGTCATTATCGATCGCATTATCGCTCGCTCGCATAATGATCATCTGCTCAGATCGAATTAGCGTGCGGAGTCAGACTCGGAGGTCTCGGCCAGTCAGTCGGAAAAATGTTGCCGACTCCGAATTCGACTGTCAGTTATGGGCACGGTTCGTTGGAAGGGTTCGGAGGGGTCAAACTACGGGAGATGCACCATTTGAAAGCTGAGCTCACGCGGAATTCAGCGATGTAAATTGTTCCCAAATCCATCGAGCGCCTTTTTTGTCGACATTTTGTCCGAAATCGCGCCTCTTTCGTTCGGCCAGGGCTATCGCGATGGTATGGCGAAAATGCAGACCAATGACATGTCTACCGATTCGTCATGCTCTGCACGTCAATGTCTCATAGAATGCAAAGCCATATTAGTTGGTTTGGTTGGTTGCACGGCTGCATCAAAGCCAAGCGCTCCCGGTGTCGGCACTACGGCGCACTCCCGCCGCACACAGAATCGTACCATGTCGCAAGGTGCGATTCTGCGCACGCGCAGAATCGCCCCTCGCGACACGGCTTACGGAGCGGGCTATCGGCCAGTCACGGACAAACGGTGCATCGCATGTTGAAAACCTAGCTCTGTCCTAGCTATCCAAGGAGATCGTGACAAATTTCCAGCCACCTCCGATCGTTACAAATGGTACTTTTGGACATTTGTATGCACCATATTTGCCTAACGTAGCCTCTGACCGGGACTGGGCGCCGGCCCGGATTGGCCAGCTTCGAGTCTGTACACGATGTGACGTCAGAGGCCATGGCGCGGCCGCCGCCGGTCATGACCTGACCCTGACCGGCCAGCCGGTCGGCGGCGGCCGCGCTGTCGCATCTGACGTCAAATATGGTGTATATGGCAAATATGGTGCATACAATTGTCCAAAAGTACCATTTGTAACGATCGGAGGTGGATGTAAATTTGTCATGCTCTCCTTGGCTAGTGGACAGAGCTAGGTTTTTCAACATGCGATGCACCGTTTGTCTGACTGGCCGAGAGCCCGCTCCGTAAGCCGGGCCGGCGGCGCGCAGTGCTCAGTTCGCGTTTCGCGAGGGGCGATTCTGCGTGTGAGGCGCGGGCGGGAGTGCGCCTTAGTGCCGACACCGGGAGCGCTTGGCTTTGATGCAGCCGTGCAACCAACCAAACCATCTTTGCATTCTATGAGACGTTGACGTCAGACGTGCAGAGCATGACGAATCGGTAGACGTCATTGGTCTGCATTTTCGCCATACCATACGCGATAGCCCTGGCCAAACGGAAGAGGCGCGACTTTGGACAAAATGTCAATAAAAAAAGGCGCTCGATGGACTAATTCCGCGTAAGCTCAGCTTTCGAATGGTGCATCTCCCGTAGTTTGACCCCTCCGAACCCTTATAACGAACCGTGGGATTTTTTTAAAAACAGATAAGCATGTTTTACATGCTTTTATATTCGAAGATTTCATACTGAGCGGTCGGTCGGGAAAAGTTCGGGGCAATGTGTTTGCCCGGCTCTCTGCATTTAAGGTGCATTTTAGTGAACGATGACGATTTTAGTGGTGGCGATGATTAAAGAAAGCATGCCCTTTCGACTTCTTTGGTACGGTTCCCTCGCCAACCAATTATTTTCAATCATAAGGTATGTACCACGGTGGGCGAAATAGAACCTGGGAACCTGGTTGATACCTGGAAATAGAACCTGGGGAGGTAAAAGCTCAAAATCGATGTAATTGAGTGTGTGGGCCATACTTTCTATACAAAGCCTTCGATTGCAACCATTATGACCTAAAGTGTTCTCAAAGGTATAGTACACATACCGCACGAGCTAAATTGATTGTTGGCCAAGGTCAGGTCACTATGTGCAAAAGGTTTAGGTTATATCCATAAAACATGCGTCATTCGATGCATGTTTTATGGATCATTGTAAACGCACAATTCGATAGTGAGTCATTTTACCACCTCATCTCATTTAAGTGAAGTTAATGCCAAGCGCAGGTCAAGGTCAGGTCACATAAGGTCAAAATTGTAAATTTATAATATAAATGAAAATGCATTTTGCTTGAACTAGTTTGGCCTCAGAAATGCAGTGGTGACGTATATTTGTTCGTAGCTGGTTATTGAAAACCGAAAAAAAATCGGATTAAAAATACATCATACCATAAGTCATAAGTCAAAAATGGTGATGTTTTAAAATTTAGTTTGATAATTGAAATTCGCTATGCCGTTGTCCGATATTCTATAAAAAACAACTCTGGGGGATGGGCGATGTCGGTGCTCGTGCTGAGAAGAAATCACACAAACACTTCACATAATATCGAACATCAATTTAACTTTTGACCGATAATCTATATTTGCGTTCATTTACCGTCGTATGCATCCATTTTGGCGTTTGTCTGGACTTTCAGCAGGATGGCTTTCAGTCTGGCCTCGCTGTTTGACCGCAGCTCCTCTCCGCCACCATCTGGGTCTCCTTGGAGGCGCGCGAGCTCGTTCCAGATCTGGAAAATGCAAATGATCAGTGTCATCATTATATTGTCTACTATCTTGCGCCGTTACGAAGCCTGGGATATCAGAACTATTCCACGATGAAGAACACGCCGAACACGCCAGCCGAACACGTCCATTCATTAACGTCGGTAGATTTTAACAAAACCTACCGACGTTGAATGGAGTTTGCGTTTCAGTGCGCGAGAGATGCCATGTTATATGCAGTGTGCATTTGCACCAATCGCACTTGCATTGCTTATTATGTTTTTGTTTGAAAATATATTGTGATTGATTGATTGATTGGTGAGGCGCATGGCCTTTAAAGGGAAATAATGACCTTTTGATTTTGTTAGCAACAATTTCTTTGGCTACCGTTATGGTATTACAATGATGTGATCTAAATTTAAGAAATAAATTAAATTATTCCCTAATCCGAAGTTGGAAGTTCGGGAAATTCATGATCGGTATTTTCCCTCCACTATTGGAAAGCACACATCTGGGGCTTTTGTATCAATCACGGACCCATCTGTTCAACGTTGTTGCATCGGCACTTCGAAACAAATCGCCGGCACTAAATAGGTCGCCGTCGACGTGCATCGATGAGCTTCTGATTTAATTGCCAGTTTTGTTTCTCAATGGTTGTTAATTGTAAAGGATGGGCGGGTATATAATCACAAGCAGAACACAAAATATATTTTCCACACCATTGCGTAAAAAAGCAATACGGGAAAAGCCCGGAGTTTGATGGAAACCGAAAAGTATTTGGCAAGAACCGGTCGTTAAAGGGAATGTTTCACCTTTCTGAAAGTTGTCAAATATACGCTGGCTGTAGTCGAAAATATGAAGTAAGTGCTGCTGAAAACGATGGTGATATTTTTATCTCGAAAAGTCACTTAGCTTTACACAAATTATGTTTTAAAATTTGGGATGCGGTCATTATTGAGCTATAGACCGCCGCTGATTGGCTGGCAAAGTGACTGTCAGCCAATCAGCGGCGGCACTAGCCTAGACCCCATTTTGCAAATGATAAATTAAATTGCTTAAAACGGCTTAGTTTTGGGGGAAAATGACCTTAGTATTTTCGACATTTCAATAACGGCCAAATACAATGGCTATCTCAGTTCAAAACCAAAACAAAGGTAAAACATTCCCTTTAAAAAGTGTGGAACGCTTATCAAGATTAACTTGAAATATCTCTCGGAAGGAATTTTTATATGCAAAATGCGATGCATTTACACAATATTTTGGTCTCGTCTGTCGATTTCAAGTGCTAACTCCATTTGTGTGGTAAAAGGTCATTATTTCCCTTTAAGCTCCTGCGACCGCTCTTAGCCCAACGGAAATCGCGCCCGACAACGGTCAGCACAGTATCTAAGCACCGCAGGCGAGGTCGGGCTCAGAGGGCAGTGGGTTAGCAGCCGACGAGGCACGGCCGGACTCAAGACGGAGTAACTGGTTCTGATGGCATGACATAAATCAACATTACATAATTTCGCCGCCCGGCCACCATATACTTGGCGAAATAAATCGACGCGAAGAACCTGATCGGAAAATTGACACCGGCATAGATCCTGGTTGCGCATAGCATTGGTGCCTAGAGATCACATCAGAACACAGGCACATGCTGCAGCGGGAAAATTGTCCAACGTGAAAGAAGATACATTACCTCTTCACAAGCCACATGCTGCAGCGGGAAAATTGTCCAACGTGAAAGAAGATACATTACCTCTTCACAAGCCAGCAGCCTTGGAAATCGTCCAAAAAAATCGGCCCAGGTTGTTGCAGTGCTGGTGAGGAGCCTCCTCCGGTCGGGCAAGCTCCTCCACATGATGTCTCGAATCACGTCGACGTTATTCGACTTCTTTAAGTCGTTCGCCATCCCCGTGTAATCGATGTGCCGCTCGCTGAGAGATGGTGCGTAGTCTGAAACCATTCATTTTAATCAATATCAATGAAGAAATATGTATCCATCTATATTATTATCCGAAACCCAGTCGATTGTACGGCAAAATAGCTTAACCCGGGGTGCCGGGGGGGGGGGGCGTTTTAGACGCCCCCCCCCCCCCCACCCTCCTAAGGTTTTTCGAGGATAGCGAAGAAAAAAACGGCGGCGCGCAGCGCCGCCGTTTTTGGCACAGGTGTTGGGGCATCAATGGGGTGGGGGACAGGTAGGTTTTAACGCATAACAAATTCAGCACATTTTTCTCGATTTTTCGATATACTTCTCACAAACATCTTAGACCGCCTTCTGTCCTAAAACTTCTCGTGCCGCTCTCGTGCCGCTCGTGCCCCTGGTACACCGGCGCGGCTCTTTTTTGCTTTATTTTGGATTTTTTGCTTGATTTGAGCTTTATTTTGGGGTTTTGGTGGTGCCCCCGGCGTGGTGGTGCCCCTTCACGGTCCAAGGGGGGTCATGACCCCCGTGACCCCCCCCGGGATCCGCCACTGGCTTTGCCACTACTCTAGTTTGTTTGGTATGTCAGATGATTATCCCGTTTGGAGATTTACCCACAGCACCCATCCTACACACTGCACATTTCGAAATAAGGAAATAATATAATTCAGCAATGCCTGATCAATGTCATGCAAATTTCTACAAGCATACAACAACTAACTTTCAAGTCCTTCGTGAGCAATCTTCTTGGCGTTTTCATGGCGATCCCCTCCGCCGTCCTCGTCCCGCTTTTTTCTTTCTGCTGTGGCGGACCTTGTTTATGATTTTCGCCTTCATCATCTGGAACATCTGGATGAAGAAATTTAATGGATTAAATGGAGCTCCGATATTGCAGATTCGCATACGCTTGGTACCAGTAAGGCACGTGCAGAACGCATCCCACGATCAGCAAAGTTAACCCGGCATTGACTGGGGTCTCAGGAGAACGCCATTGACGGGGGGGGGCGTTAAACGCCCCCCCCATGGTTATCTTCCGAACCAATGATCGCAGCGAGACGCGCAAGGCGGCAATCGAAAGCTCTCAATGAGACGAATCTAAATCATACTAAAACAAAGTCAAGGTGAGGTCAAATATCAGGTCACGGTCAGGTCAAAGGTCAAAATCGACGTATTTGAGTTTATGGGCCATACTTTCCATCCAAAGCCTTCGATTACGACCAGGATCACACAAAGTGCTGCCAAAGGTATGATACACACCCCGCATGAGCTAAAGTGAGATTGTTGGCCAAGGTCGTCACAAAAGGTCACTATGCTCAACTATCTACGAAAGTCATGCAACACATGTTTTATGAGTTATTTTCCACGTAAAATTCGATAGTGATAGTCATTGTACCACCTGACTTCATTTACGTGAAGTTAATGTCAAGTTCAGGTCAAGTTCAGGTCACCGAAGTTAAAAAATTAATTGATAAATCTAAATAAAAAAAGGCATGTTTCTAGACCAATTTTGTCTCAGAAATACACAGTGGTGCCATTTATTCGTCGGTATCTGGTCAATAAAAGCAAAACAAAATCGTTTTTTTATATGACGTCATGAGTTTCCCATACTTTAGATGCCATAAGTCAGTCAAAATGGTGATATCATTCTGAAATTTTGTATGGTAGTTTCCCATATGTGGTTCTGACATATATTCCGGCTTTTTGAATATCTTGAAAAATTTGATTTTGTGGATTTTCCTTCCCCCCAAAAAAGACCTTTTCCCCCCCAAAAAAAAAAAAGACTTTTTGAATTTTTGGAGTCAAAAACCAAAATTGTCACAAAATTCGAGATAGCCATGTTGTAGTCCTTGCGATTTGCTATCTTTGACGTTTTTGGATTGCATTTTGCTCCAAATATGGCATTTGTACGGTCTGTTACATTTTAGCTGATTTTGGTGTAAAACTCGTGTGTAGTGACGACTAAATTCGATATAACTCGAAATTTTTCGACGAAATTGCTTATTTTCACAGAAGACGTAAAAACGTAAAAACTGAAGTGCATTCTAATTTACGGGAAGATTGCAACATGGAATGGACATACAATATGACTAGGAAAAGGGACTTCCTAGTCATATTGTATATATTAAGTATGAGCTTCGGACCAATTAAAACATATGACATGGGTACTGGGATAGTCACCAGCAAGCGAAACGAGAAAAGGTAGGTATTTAATCCGGTTTGGCAGCTAAGGGCTAAGGCTCATTGTTAACATCAAATGTTTGACTATAGTTATAGTATTATAGTGCCCTCACTGGAAGTTTTTGGTGACATCATTTGCCTTTATATTGTTTGCCAACAATTATTGGTATTGGCATGCAAATGTACACAACCAAAACGCATACGTAGAAGACGAGTACCATGGAGAAGAACAAAGGATCCGAAAGAAACAACACGAGTTATAAAGCAGAAAGACCGATATCGAGAATGTCAGGGATAATGTTTCATGTGCTCCGCCACCGGGGGGGGGGGGGGGGGGGGGGGTGGGGGGGGGGGGGGGGGGGACATGTCCCAACACAATTTTCCGAGTGCAAAATTGGACACATGTGATATGTTAACCACGTGTTCGGCTGGGGTCGCCCAGCCGAACGCGTCCCGCTTGGGGTGGGGGGGAAATTGTACCCCCCCTCGTATCTTCCGAACCATGACCGCAGTGGGGACGCGCAAGGCGGCGATCGAAGCTCTCAAGGCGATGCATATAATGCACACCCAAAATTCCTTAAAATTAGGTTACATGTCAGGTAACGTATCCGGTAAAAGGTTAGGATTGAGGTAATTGAGTTTTTGGGCCATACTTTCCATCAAAGCCTTAGATTGCAATTATTATCGCACAAGGTGCTCTCAAGGAATAATGCTATATCTCCCGTATAAGCGAAGTGAAATTGTAATTAAAGGTCAAGGTCAGTCATAAAAGGTCACAGGTCTACGAAAGCCATGCAGCACATGTTGTATGGGTATTTTTTACATGTAAACTCGATAGTAGACAGCCATTGTTTACACCCGTGACTCCATATAATGGCCTCTCAGGTCAAGGTCAGGTCACAAATAAGGAAACAAAATGATTAGATCTAAATAAAAAAGGCTTCTAGACCAGGCTTTGTCTCAGAAATACAGCGGTGGTATTTATTTGTCTCTATCTGGTCACTAAAAGCCAAAACGTAACTTCAAAAAATGACGTCATGAGTGTCTTTATACTTAGGGAGCATAAGTCAGTCAAAAATAAATATATTTCTTTGAAATTTGTTTGAGTATCGGCCATACTTTGGTTCTCTAACATATATTCCGTATTTTTTATATATTAAAAAAAATGATTTTGCCGAAAATTTTCCCCAAATAGTTTTTTTAAATTGGGGTCCCAAAACCCCAAAATTTGCAAATCTGAGAGAGCCACTTTGAAGACAATCTCAATTTCCCTTTCTTTTTACGTTTTTCATTGCCAAAACTCTTTTATCTACGAATGTGCAAACATTGATCGTTTTTCCACCAAAAATAGGAATGACATGACGTCATTATCTTCCAAAAGTGCTACCTCAATTTTCAGTGAGATTTTGTGAGAAGGGCGTAGAATTGATGCAGCATAAGGTAATGCAAGTTAACGTCGCTATCGCCCATCGGTTTTTCCACTACAACGTAACTTTGCTTGCAGTTTCCGCAATAGTTAGACGACAGCTATGCGGATCTGTGAGAAAATGCCATCGTCGCGCGAAAGTCAGAGGGCTACCAAAGAGCAAGCCTGAACCCTCGCCAGTGCAGCGTCCGATACCCTACGTGACCGTGCATGGGGGGGGGGGGTATGACC